>OY856188.1:276661861-276764361 GCA_963693315.1 Diogma glabrata | reverse complement strand
GAATGAATTATATGAGAGTGAAGAAAAAACTGAAAAATTGAAGCGGGAATCTTTTATTCAACCGTTAATAGTTTTTTTTTTTACAAACATGAGTGGTTGAATTTTTATTGGTGGCTATATATTATGTTATTACAATGATGAGAATATAGTGAATAACTTTATACAGACGATTTAGATATTTTATTGAATGTGAATCACAGTAGTTTTAATAGATTAATCTAATATTTTGTTGGATTAAAATTGCGAAGAAATAATTTTGCAGAATGTTGAGGTAGTATAAACAATTCGTCAAATTTAACGGAAATTTTATTGTACAGCTATTTCTATTGAAGTTATTTTAGAGAATAATTGCAAATAAATGCCCCATGTAACGTTCGATTTTTGTGAATAATATTTTAAGAATATTCCATGAAAATCTAACTTGTGCTCTCTAAACTAAAAATTAAAGTATGATTAAAGGTCATCTAAGACGTTGTTTATAAATGCAAGAAATGTCAGAAAAATAATGTTTGTTATGATAACGAAACAAACATTTTGTAGTATAGTAATATATTTATTACGCACTAGTGCGTTATGAAATTTTTAATAATCTATGTCATGAAAAGCTTGTCAAATTTCAACATATACAAATAATGGGCATAAGAAACATAAATTTTAAGTTGAACAAATAAAACCATAATATATACAATTTTAATGATTTTTCTAAAAATTAATAAATGTTGTTTATTAATTTTTAGAAAAATCATTAAAATCTTTTGAAATAAATTATGAAACAACCAATAACAATCAAAAATAATACCATGGTTACAGTTTAAAAAAAAACGTAAAAAAAATTCATAACAAATTCATTTACAAACTTCAATGAGTCTCGCCCGCTTTGATTAAAAATTTTATTAATCGAATTATTTCGAATTGATTTAAAATTTATAGATTTATTTATTCTAGTTTTTCCGTAGAAAAAGTGTAGTGTAAAACTCGCTCAGAATAGTAGTATTTTTTCTTATGAATTTAAACCAGTTGATAGCGAGCGATTCACTGCTGTTAAACAGATTGTTTTAATTTTTTTTAATATTTTAGTAAGGCCATTCGTAAATATTAATCAGTTGTCCGCTATTGTGACATTTGCATTCATTAAAACTATTCATCGTATATTGCTACTCGCTACTTTATTTCTGAAAACAAAGTATACCGTTAGTATGTTAAAAACTGTTAAAAACTACAATAATTCGTTCACTGCTGTCATTAACTTTTTTACTCATAAATCATAATTTGAAAAGGGAAAACGTTGAAGAAACACACCTGAAATAAAGTTGCGGTATTTTCTGTAAATGTATCAATTACCAGTGGCCTGTCTTACATTATTAGTGTAGTGTCCCACATAAGAACCAACAAAACAAAAAGTTACAAAGTCTTAAAGAAACATTTAATTTATTTTTTGTCAACTCAATAAACTCCTATTTCAAAAGTAACATTTAATTCATTTTTTGTAAACTCATTAAATTCATATTTCAAATTTAAATTAATAAAACAAAATTAATTATTTCAAAATAAGTAAATTTCTTTAAAAAAAATAACTAATCATCAAATAAATCAGTTTACAAAAATATGCAAATTAAGGCAAAAAACATAAAACTTAAAATAATTTGTTAATTTTAAGTTTGAACGATTGCAGTTGGTTCTAAGCTTTACAATCAGTTAGTTCTTCTCGTACAATCAGTTAGTTATTTTCATACAATCAGTTAGTTCTTATTCATAAATATAACAAGTCGAGCAAAGTAACCAAGCAACATAGTAACCAACCATTAACCAAAAGAAACCAGTGTATAATTTTATAAATGTATTTAATAAAAAATAATAATAATTAAATTTTAGTGTGTGAAAAATTACAAACAAATTTTTTGTATTAATAAAATTTAAAATCGTTTTTAAAGTATTTGTGTATTAATAAAATTTAAAACATATAAAACGTTTAAAGCCCCTAAATACAACATTGGCGCAGCTGGTAAACCTACTACTAAATCTTAAAGTAGAGTTAGAACCTTTTAAAATTTGGGGTTGTGTTTTAACAATAAAATATTACAAAACACACTATAAGTACCAGTGAAATAACAGTAAAAAATCTAGTTATCCAGTTACCTAAATAAACAGTTAGTTACGTGAAATAACAGTAAAAAATCCAGTTATTCAGTTACAATCTATAAACTGAATGAGTGGAAGAAAATATTACACAAGACTGAGGAAAAATCTTGGTGAATCAGAAAATGCACTTCCAATAACCCCAACATCATCAGAATTACGTCAGAGCTGCAGCAACAACCAAGAACTAACACCAACATCAACATCTAACAGCACAGAAGTATCACCAAAAAACACACCAACACAAGCGAGCTACAGCAGCAATCAATTATTAACACCGACCTCAACCCACAGCACAGAAGAATTAACAACTACACCAACCCAAGCGAGGCACAGCATTACTCAACAATCAACACCCACTACAGGTACTGTTTTTTGTCTAGATTTAATAGATAGTTTATTTAGTGAAAAACAAAGTGAGTTTTTATTTGATAGGGAATTAGAAAATTTATTAGATCTTGCCATAATTAAAATTAGAAAAAATTCAATAACAAAAAATTCAAAAATGGCAAATTTCGATATTCATAAACAAATTCAAACCATCCCCTTATTTAGTGGTGAACGTACGCCGGATTTGTCTGAACAGCTTCAAATCTTTTTATACAATTGCAACATGATTTATGATAATTTAACCGCGGAGCAAAAGACATATTTTATGGCTTACATTTATAGTCGTTTTAGAGGAGAAGCTTTCATGCTTCTTAATAATTTAGAACATTTCAAAACACTACAAGAATTAAAAAAATTTTTATGCGACCATTATTTTCCAACTAAAACAACAGTAGAACTAACACGCGATTTAATAAACTGTCGTCAACTTCCTAATGAAACCGTTCTAAATTATTCCAACCGTCTCCAGACACTTTTAAATACGACAAAAAATGCTGTAAAAGGAAAATACTTAGAAAATAATAACGCCTTTATAAAAGAATTAGAACTCTATGCAACAAACGCATTTAAATTAGGACTAGCTCACCCAACCGTTAGACAGACGATAATTAGTTCGACGAAAACAAAACTAGAACAGTTAATAAAAATTGCTTTACAAACGGAACTACTCATGAACTATTCGAGAAACAACGCGATGCACGAGTTTTTTAATGTATCGTTCCCTTCCCAAGACTTTGATCAAAATTTTAATACAACAAAACATGAATGTCCCATAAACCACTCGCAGTTAAATATCCTACCGAATTTTCAGGCTTCCCACCAATCAATATCTAACCCAATTTTGCCACCACAAATCTACCCAAATTTCCAGCATGCCTTACCAAATTTACATCCAAGCTATCAACCACCTCAAATATACTCAAATTTGCATCAACCACAATCCTTAATAAATCAACCCTCACAATCCTTAATAAATCAACCCTCACCTCAAGTATACTCAAATTTGCACCAACCACAATCCTTAATAAATCAACCCGCACAATCATCGCTATCCTTAGTGAACCCAAATATACAATCTTCACAAAATGTAATTCATCCAAATTTTCAACCACATCGACAAATAATAAGGCACCCTACACACACTTTAGAAAATTTAAATCAAAATTCGATTAAGACGGAACCCGAGATGATACCACAGTTATATCCAGTATACAAGCAATCACAGCCTCTTAATATTAAATGCTATTTTTGTAACAGACTAGGGCATGTAATAGCCGAATGTAGAACAAGGATGAGAGAAGAAAATCAGCGAAATTATTCTAGCAATTTTAAAAATTATAGCTATAATAATGCCAGATTTCAAGGAGGAAAAATTGATTCATTAAACATCAATACTATTAAATGTGATTTTTGTGGTAGAATGAGTCACAGTGTGCAGGAATGTTTCCAAAAACGAAAATGGGAACAAAACAATTCCATGTCGGGAAACTCGCAGGGCACGACTTGCAGCCCACAAGTCGAAGCCAAAAATTTTCAGTCTTAGGTACGGGTAAAAACTCAAATAACATAAAATATTTAAGTTCTATTAACAACGATGCTAAGCTAAATATTCCTCTTAATATAGTAAAAAACTGTTCACTTGAAATGATTGTCGACACGGGTGCCGAAATCTCAATAATTAAACTAAATAAGCTACAACCGACTACTAAGATAGACACATCGAAAAGCATTAAAATTAAAGGAATTCAAGGAACGAAAACTAAAACACTAGGGACTGCTCAAGGAATTTTTTTTGATGATCCCTTTTTAGAATGCACGTTTCACATCGTTAGAAACGATGATCTTGAAATAACATCTGATGGCATTCTCGGTAGAGATTTTCTTTGGAACAATGCTAAAATTGATTGTTTTAACTGTTTGATTGAAATCTCTAAAAAAGATTTCATACCCGATAGTAAAGAAAATAGATCTGAAGATTTTGTGCCTGAAAAAATAGTTGTTAATGAAGTTTTCGATAAAACTGAAGCTTTCCCTAGAACGGAAAGCATTTCAAACGAAACATCAAGCATAAAAATCCCACCTAGACAATTAAAAATTGTCGAATTAGTCGTTCCGCTAAATATGACTGGTCAATTGATCTGTCAAAATCAAGAAATTATTCCTGGAGTGTTCATCGCAAATTCAATAGTAGAAGTAAATAACGGAAAAATAAATACTGCAATCATGAACACAAATACAAACGAATCAAGTATAAGTAATTTTAGTCCAATCCTTATGCCTTTAGAACACTACCAAATAGTTGATAAGATACAGACAAATTTAGATTTTAAATTAGAATTAGTAAATAAAGCAAAAACAAACGAACGCAAACAGAAAATACTACACTTAATAAGATTCGACGAAACTTTAAATAATGAAGAAAGAAGTTCAATTACAAATCTATGCGAAACTTTCAATGACGTTTTTCACTTAGAAGGTGAAAAGTTATCACATACCGATGCTATCCAACATACAATCCCCTTAATAGAAAACAGTTGTCCCGTAAATCAGAAAATGTACAGACTGCCCGAAGTTCAAAAACTAGAAATTAATAAACAAATTCAAGAAATGCTAGATCAGGACATAATCACCCCTAGCCATTCACCTTGGAACGCTCCACTGTTGCTAGTAAAAAAACGCCCAAGTCCCAACGGAGAAACACGACATCGAATTGTTATCGACTTCAGAAAATTGAACAACATTACAATAAACGACGCTTTTCCACTCCCAAGAATCGAAGAGATCCTTGATCAGCTAGGAAATTCTAGATATTTCACCACACTCGATTTGGCCAGCGGATACCACCAAGTCTTAGTCAAAGAGGAAGATCGCCCAAAAACTGCATTTAGCACCCCTTTAGGTCATTTTGAGTTTAAACGTATGCCTTTCGGTTTGACTTCAGCTCCAGCGACATTTCAACGTGCTATGAATTATATACTAACTGGACTTCAAGGAATAGAGTGCTACGTTTATCTTGACGATATTGTAGTGTACGCAAAAAACCTAGAAGACCATAATAAAAAACTGTCCGATGTGCTCTCCAGACTAAGATATTACAATCTAAAGCTACAACCAGAAAAATGTCAATTTCTTAGAAAAGAAATTACATATTTAGGCCATTTATGCACCGAAGAAGGTGTATCCCCCGATCCAAGTCGTACAATCTCAGTCCAAAATTTTCCAATTCCTCATACCTTAAAACAGGTACAATCTTTCTTAGGGCTGGCAAATTATTATAGAAAGTTCATTCCAAATTTTTCTAAAATCGCTTGTCCAATTAATAAATTATTACAAAAAGGTGTTAAATTTATGTGGGATGACAATTGCAACGATGCTTTTCAAAAATTAAAACAGTCAATTATTTCACCTCCAATATTAATATATCCAGATTTTAGTCAATCATTTAATCTCACGACGGATGCAAGCAACGAGGGTTTAGGTGCAGTATTATCCCAAGGGAAATCTGGAACTGACAAACCAATTGCTTTTATCAGTAGGACGTTAAACAAAGCCGAACAAAAGTACTCCACGATCGAAAAAGAACTTCTAGCAATAGTTTGGGCCACAAAATCTTTTAGGTGCTACTTGCAAGGTAGAAAATTTACAGTTTTTTCAGACCATCTACCATTAAGAGGAGTTTTTAACGTCAAAGACCCGACATCGAGACTAGTTCGTTTTCATCACAAGCTGTCTGAATTTAACTATCATATCGAATATGTTCCAGGTCCAAAGAACGCAGTCGCAGATTTCCTTAGCAGAAACTTACACGAAAACCATATAAATAATCACACAGATAATGATCAAAACACTTTAAATGAAGAAGGACACACATCAAACTATTACACGAAAAAGCTAAATAACAATCCAAATACACTCTACGCTACACAAGAATTAAATATACCAACAAAATTTGACAAATCGGACGAAAATCAAATTTCTTTTATAAATTTTAATGTAGAACAACAAAATAATTCGAATCCAAAAAATTGTTTAGCAGTAACTCGGGCTCAAAAACAATTAAATGATGACAGAGGAATAGAAGATTTATCAAACAATGTCGACGGGGATAGTGAAGTTATTATTAGTGACGACGAAGACTACGAAGATATTAATGAAGAAAACATACAAATACTGACCGACAAAGACGACATTCAGACCATTTTAAAGGACTCACACGACAACCCACTGGGAGGTCATCAGGGAATAAAAAGAACATATAAACGACTAAAAACCCAATACAAATGGAAAGGTATGCTAAACGATATTACGAACTATATTCGAAAATGCCCTTTATGTCAAAAAAATAAGGTCTCCAAGATTTGTAAGATGCCAATGGTATTAGGTGATATTTCAAAACGACCTTTTGAAAAAATTTATATGGACGTTGTAGGCCCTTTACAAACTACCTATAACGGTAATAATTACATACTAACATTTGAAGATGACTTGACAAGATTTATGGACTGCTACGCTATGCCAAATCAAGAAGCGGCCACAGTAGCTAAAATATTTTACGAAGAAATAATTTCCCGATATCGAATACCTACTATATTAGTAACTGACCAAGGATCCAATTTTACATCCGACCTTTTCAAGAGAGTCTGTAAGTTTTTGAAAATTCAAACGATACAAACCACGGCTTATCACCCGCAATCTAATGGTGCTCTTGAACGTAGCCATAGACCACTGGTAGAGTACCTTCGAAACTTTGTTGGCGAAACTGGAGAAAATTGGGATCAATGGTTACGACAAGCCGTTCACGTTCGAAATAATACACCACATACGAGTACTAAATTATGTCCTATGGATTGTCTGTTTGGATTCACAGCAGAAATACCCTCAAGCTTAAAGCAAGCACCTTCGCCATTATATAACTTGGATGACTATTATTTAATCCTCAAACACAAAATTCAAAAGGCACACCAAATAGCACGAGAAAATCTATTAAAAAGTAAAAAAATTTCCAAGCAATACTATGACAAAAGAGTACAACCAATAAAGTTAAATCTGGGCGACCAAGTACTACTCCGTAATGAAACTCGAAAAAACAAGTTCTCAAAAATTTGGAAGGGTCCTTATAAAGTAACTGAAATCAACAGTGACGTTAACTCCACACTAAAAGTAGGAAAACGTAACGTTAAAGTTCACAACAACAGACTAAAGTTGTTTAATGAATAATTAAAAATCGAACAATGTCAAGTTTTTTTTTCTCTCTTCTCTTCAATTATTTAGTTAAGACATGTTGTCAGTCATCTTGATACTGACTGTGGCAGTCACAAAAATGAACGGTGAAGAAACTCTTGCCTATGCAGTCACACAATTGAAGCAACATGGAATTCTTTTCGAAAGTTTGGGATCCGTTATTTTCTACTCAAACGAGTGGGAGGTATTTACATCAATAAAATTATCCGAATATAAAGATGAAATAAATTTTATAGAATATAGTGGTAAGGAAATTAATACTTTATGCGAAAGATTAAATAATGTCACATCACGAAATCAATCAAATTGTAACAACATAGCCCACGATTTAAATACCTACGCGCACGAAATAAAAGAACGAAACTCAGAAATTTCACATTTGTTCAGTTCAGGACGATTTAAAAGGAGTTGGTTTGACGCGATCGGTAGAATTTCTAAGACAGCTTTTGGAACTATGGATGTAGATGATGCTCAAGAAATATACACGAAATTGAATATGCTTGAAAAAGATGACAATACAACTTTTCAATTACTCAAAGAACAAATTACAGTAGTTAAATCTAATTATAATTTACTGAAAAAACCGGTTCTCGAAAATAGAAATGAAACTTTAGCATTGAAAGTTAAAGTATTGGAAATAGAGAGTACAATAAACAACATTGGCACCCAGTATCAATCGGCACTTACTGAAGACAAGGTAAGGATTCAAATTAACGAAATATCAACCTACATTCTTTTAAAATTAGTTCAGATTCAGAGAGATCAAAACACCGCACTGTCAATAATTCAATCCCTTAGGAATCACCAACTCCATCCTTTGGTTATAAAAATTAAAGAACTATCATTACTACTATCTAAAATCACTAGAGAATATAAAATCAACAAAGATTTTCTTGACATGCATCATCTTGAGCAAATTATTAAAATTGACTATTTCGAATATATAGACAAAATTTTAATAAAGATAACAATTCCATTACCGGAAAATATAAACTATAACTTGTTTAAAGTATATCTATTACCAATATATTTATCAAACAACGTTCATAGTTTTTTGGAAGTAAACGGTGACTATCTAGCCAGTACTGATTATAAAAATAATTTTATAATACTAAGTCAATCTGACTTCACTCAATGCCAAAATATTATAAAGGATTTTAAATCAGCAATTAAGTTATGTCAGCAAAATACTCCAAAAATTTTAAGTACAAACGGCAACTGTTTACTAGAATTGTTTCACAACCCATTGAAAGAACCAACGTCCTGTATAAATAAGCCTTTCCGTTTTAAAAACGATATCTTTGTTCAAATGACACAAAAAAATTCTTGGTTATATATGTTAGAAAACAACATAACGCTCTTTATAACACGTCAAAACAATAAGAAAGCAATAGTTTTAAGGCACCAAGGGATAATAACTTTTAGCAACAATTGCGAAATTGAAACATTAAATCTCTTACTACCAGTAAAAGGGGGAAGGGAGGAAACTATAATTGTTTCCCAACCAGAATATCACGCAGTTGAATATCCAAACTGGAACGTTTCAACCAGTTTTGAATTCAAAAATACTGGAAGAAAAAGTTTAATGATTCCAAATAAAGATGTGTTCAATTCAGAAATCTCTCTAAACAATCCTGCGCTAGATAATTTGCAGCGACATTTAAATTTGACAGAACATGAAAGAATTCTCTCGCAATATTCCAAAAAAATTACCTTTAATGAAACCATTACATACTCCACAATAGCTTTAGTATTTTTTTTAATAATATTGGGAATAACGTGCAATTTCTATTTAGTAAAACGTATAAAAGAAAGGTTTGAAATTGCAAGACGAAGCCGTCGTTCTAGCAACATAGTCCTAAACACCTATAAACCAAAAACTCCTGCTCCAAATCCTAGAACCAAGCACATTGAAATTGTTGACGATGAAGAAGAAACTAAACAACAAAAGTACTCTGAATCACCCTTTAATTTAGCGTAAGGCCAGATAATAAATAAAATTAAAGAATTTTATTTGGAATAAGAATAATTTAATAATAATAGATATGTAAAACTTAATTTTTTTTTCAAGTAGCCTTATACCAAAATTCTTTGGCTATTTTAAAATAGAATAGAGAATAGAGAATAAAATGTTATAGAAGTTAAGAAACGTCTGCTTTGATTTTTGTTTAGTTGTTACATTTGCTTTTAATTCAGATTTTGTTTGTCTTGTCTTTAGCTATCGCTTACTGCTCCACAATTGCAGAATTTAGCTGATGTTTTTTTTGTTTATGTTAAATTCATTTTTTTTAAACGGTATCAATTTATGAATAGTTTATATTATTAATGTAAAATGAATATATATAGAAATTTTTATAATAAAATATACGATGGTTGAAACGCAAAAAAAAAAAAAAAAAATTTTAACTATGTAACAAGTAAAACTTAATTATAGATAAATCAAGAATTATTATTATAATTATTACAAAGAAAAACAATTATTAACAATCAAATTGCTTACTTTTGCTTACTTTTACTTCCAATCGTGATGTCAATTCAAATGAAAAATTATGTAAATTGTAGACTATGTAAGATTTTTATGTTTAATAAATATACTTTTAGAAATTCTATTTTCTTTTTATTTTATATCTCATTACATTTTATTTTATAGAACATTAAAATAAAATCATTAAAAAAAAAAAATGTTTAGTAGAAGAACAATTTGATTTTTCACAAATTATTTTAACTAGCAAAAAATCAAATTATTATAGAGGGGAAGGTGTAGTGTCCCACATAAGAACCAACAAAACAAAAAGTTACAAAGTCTTAAAGAAACATTTAATTTATTTTTTGTCAACTCAATAAACTCCTATTTCAAAAGTAACATTTAATTCATTTTTTGTAAACTCATTAAATTCATATTTCAAATTTAAATTAATAAAACAAAATTAATTATTTCAAAATAAGTAAATTTCTTTAAAAAAAATAACTAATCATCAAATAAATCAGTTTACAAAAATATGCAAATTAAGGCAAAAAACATAAAACTTAAAATAATTTGTTAATTTTAAGTTTGAACGATTGCAGTTGGTTCTAAGCTTTACAATCAGTTAGTTCTTCTCGTACAATCAGTTAGTTATTTTCATACAATCAGTTAGTTCTTATTCATAAATATAACAAGTCGAGCAAAGTAACCAAGCAACATAGTAACCAACCATTAACCAAAAGAAACCAGTGTATAATTTTATAAATGTATTTAATAAAAAATAATAATAATTAAATTTTAGTGTGTGAAAAATTACAAACAAATTTTTTGTATTAATAAAATTTAAAATCGTTTTTAAAGTATTTGTGTATTAATAAAATTTAAAACATATAAAACGTTTAAAGCCCCTAAATACAACATTAGTGACCATACGAGTTCATTATTAGTACAATGTATATTACATTACATTGAAGCTGTTAGTTAAATATGAGATTCTAGTGACTGGTCTTAACATTACTAGTGATTAGAAACGGTTGATTTTTAGGTCCAAAACCTGACTTTCGTATAGCATAAAAACTTACACTCAAACAAATATCTAAGCGAATTTTACAATTTTTTTTGCAAGTTCAATAAAAATTTTGTAATAAATAACAAGAAATAAATTTTTAAAGATGGCACTGATAAATTAGATCAAGCATTTTTGGATTTTTTTTTCCACAGTATGAAAGCTCTAACCCTATCCTAAAGCACATACTAAACTTTAAATGACACACAACAATTCACACTGTCAATATTAATGGCTCGCAACTATATTCACCAATTCAAAAATATAAATATATTGCCACAAAAACTTTTTCATGTCTCTGCCGTATAATTTCATATACAATAATAATCACAAAATGGTTGATTAAACTCGTTGATCTCGTTTTAGGCCTCTTTTACATCAGCTATTTTCTACGTTTATATGCATTTCTCATTACCCCTTTTTGAAATCATTGCTTCTACGTCAACAAAATGTTTACGCAAAATCTTTATTAGTAAGCGTAGCAAAGCATGCCAGGCCCTCCTAGTATCTATTATCAAGAGATGCACCACGTACATCAACATTCATACCATTATCACGTCGACGATACAAAGGATAACCATTCACAGATTCTTTAGTATTTTCAGAAAAAGGGTTTGGAAAATTTTTATTACATTTACCATCTCTCATACAAACAGAATTGGGATTTAGAGCACCACATGATCCATGCATCATATGACGTTTCACATATTCATGTAAATTAGGAAAAAGAATGGAATCAGAGATTTCAGTACATACAAATTTATTAATCATTTATTCCACCAATTCTATCTTCATCTGACAAATTTAACAAACACATCAGGCAGGAATTAAAGCACCAGTACGATGATAAAAAACATTATGAATTTTAGAATGATAAATACCACGTGCAATTTATTTCTTCATTCACAACATACATTTTACCATTAACACCATTCATGACACCATTCATTTATGAAGAAAAAACAGAACAAAATTTTCACATTCATTCACTTCAATGTACATAAGAAGACTAAAAAATTAGTGAAGGAATTGTAATTTGGTAAATAAACTTATAAATTACATAAGCATTTATTATTGTCTGTATAAAATCTCTACTTACCTAACTCCTTACCTAACTCCTTACCATACTCATTACCTTACCTAACTCCTTACCGTACCTAACTCCTTACCTTACCTAACTACTTACCTAACTCCTTACCTTGCCTAACTACTTACCTACCTCCGTACCTTACCTAGCCCCCTACCTTATCTAACTACTTACCTAACTCCTTACCTTAGCTAACTACTTACCTAACTCCTAACCTTACCTAACTCCTTACCTTACCTAGCTCCTTACCTTACCTATCTCGTTACCTTACCTATCTCCTTACCTTACCTAACTACTTACCTACTTTATTTAAAACATCAATATAAGATCCGCGTTGAACCCCGAGCCTTTCTCACAACCCATTACATCGACAATGACAACGAAACGTTTTTTATGTTCTAGCTAAAATACATTTTACATATTATGCTTAATATATTCTTTTCAGATAATTCAGTTGATTCAGTCAAATCGAACACGGCTATTACGGAATATTTCTCTATAGCAGGCTACAGACCTACAATCAATTTGTCAATCAATTCGAAAACGAAAATAAACAAAATAAAATTTAGTGTAAACATCCCCTAAATTTTATTTCGTTTATTTTCGTTTTCAATTGATTGACAAATTGATTGAAGGTCTGTAGCCTGCTTATCTTGTTTTGCACAGAAAGAACAAATCAATTTTATGAATTGTTTCTTTAATTTCTAGTCAATAGAAAATATTTAAAAACAAAGAAAAATAATAATTAAATCAAAGAAAAACAATAATAATAAAAAAACAAAGAAAAATAATGCGTCTCCGAAAGTAATGCATAACCTAAATTGAAATTTGAAAAGAAAATATAGAATACTAAATAATAATAATAAAAAAACAAAGAAAAGACTTGGGCAAGTCCATTCCATATTGTATAGGGGGTCGTTAAATTCAAAAATACATTTTAATTCGTCTATAACTGTTTTATTTATGATCCGATTTGTGTGAAAAATCTTTAAAATCTAAGTTACACTAGTATCAGTTAGCAGTGAAAATTTGAAATGAATCCATCTTCGAATAAAAAAGCCTAGGGCTCCTTAAAATTTTTCGTTAGCGTATTAATATATAAAATTGATTTATTTAACTAATATTATTCATTTAACAACGATAATTTAGTACAACAATATTTCATTAAATAAAATAATTTACATATAATTCATTTAGCTATAAGACTTCAATTATATAAAAAAATCCCCCACTCTAGTTTACAGGTATACTTATCAGTTATCACCCCCAACTTGTTAAAAATATTTTAAAGAAATCTTGTCACTTTTATAATGATTGGTAAATTGATAATTAAGTATATATTGTTATATATCGTCTAGTAATTTGTACAGTTTTATCCTTTCACTATCTAAAACGGCTATGTATTTTTTCGTACTCACTCTCCATCCTATTAGATCTGTTACTAGGTATCTGTCTTTTTCTAATACCCTTTTTAAGACGTACCGTCCTTTATATTTTCCTAGTAGTTTACTCTTTGTACCTAATACCTTCCTACCCTTTAATAATACTAAATCCCTTTTGTTAAAGTTTTTTCTTTCACTAGCCCTTTGTCATAATACTTTTAATTGCATTCTTGGTTTTTATCTATTGCGATCGTTCCTAATTTTCTCCATTGTTCTATAGTTTTTTCATTGTTCTTATCAACAATGAAGAATGGTTTTTGCACTACCTAGTTTTTGTCTCAATCTGTTAAATGATTCTTTCTCTTTTAATCGTACTTTCTTTTATTTCTCTTTCACTCTTACTACATACTCTTTTTTCTTAAGTATCTCTTGTAAGGATGCCACATCCTTGAAATTTTCTGTAAACGGTCTGAAATAACCCATATTAGTCCTAAGAATGCTCTTCATTTAGTGTAATACCCTTCTCTGTTATTGTGTATCCGAAAATGTTTATTTCTTCTCTCAGTCAGTTACATTTCTTCATTTGTAGTTTTACTTTATTTATCGCTAACACCAGTGATTTGCCTATAGAATAAGTACCGGAACGCTTTAGGCTAGAATTGTTTAAAATATGTAACGAATTGTTTAAAATATATAACGCGAGTGTATCGAGCGGAGATGTTTAAAACTGCTTGAATTAAATGTTTTTTTAAATTTTCAAGGTCATTTACTAGCACTTTAAAATTACGGTTTAATTGAACTACAATTTAACTAAACGAATTTGATAGTTCCATTTTTAACTTAGTGGTCACGGCCGCAGCAAAATTTCAGCCAGCTTATTTAGAAATCTGGCACTGATAATTGAGTTTGGCGTTTATCCACAACAAAACCGTTGGCGTTTATCCACAACAAAATCACAGTATACGTATATAAATATATCGTATTTCACAAACAGTTTATCTAAAAAATTATAAAATTCCCCCCAAGGGTTAACCAGATCAAGCAAGCTTTTTTCTCTGGTTCTAGAATAGTTGTCAATTATTGTCCGAAGTTATCATCCAGTAAAATTATGTAAATGGTCCCGTCGTGGTCACCAGTACTTCGGCCGTTTCTGCTACTTGCCAGTATTAGACCATCACTGAGCTAGTTGTAAAGAATTAACAATTTTAGATGTTGGTGCTGCTACCTTCATTAAAGTATCGTCAGAACAAAGATGCAATCCCAACCAAGTTTTCATATAATCTTATGATTTAAAAAATTCGGGTGTTGGCCCGTTTGATTTAAAATCTTGAAATATGTTGTACTAAAGTTTGCGACATTAAATAAACTCTTGAATCCACTTTCACATTCTGCAAAACTGCAAGTAATAATTTTCCTGTAAGAAATAATTGAATTTGAATCTCCTGGAAGAAATCGACCCCCATTTGCTATATAATCCTGGTTTGCATTAATACATTTTGGAAATGATATTTTAAAATGTGTGTAAAGTGAATGAATAAATGTCTTCTCCGTATTGAAGATTGATGACATGTGGTCATTGACTTGGTTCCAATACTCTTAATTCTTTAATAATGGATGAAGTGGAAATCCCTTGATTTTCTTCAGTGCCGTTTGTGCTAACATTTGTTCTATGTTTCATTATTTATTCCACTGATTTCAGTGTATTACTCCTATTTGGGGATTATTAGTTAACGGTATTGAGAATAACTCCATTTTATCAATACCTCTTGCTACTTCCACCTATACAAGATTGTACAACTGGTCCAGTAATGGTTCATTAAAGGTGGAACCGGTTACTGGTAACCATAACTGAGCTTTAAACATAATTTTACTTTTTAAAAGATATGACCTGCAAAAATTATATGACATTTAACAACGATATATACCAGACGTCCAAAGCAATAGCCAATTAATGGTAAACATTAACGACCCATTGCTTAGCCATTTAAAGGAAGCTGTACTGGCTATTTTCTATAAACCGTGGATCGGCTTCAGTAATGGTCCAATAACAAAAACCAGTATTTTTTACCAATTATGAGCCAGTGCTTGGTTATCCAAAGATAACTATTTGCTGAATTTTTCTGTATACCACAGATCATTCGATGAATAGTTCTAGTACTAGCTAAATAACAATAGTACTTTTAATCATTGATGGAGTGTGTTGTGTCGTAGCGGATGTACTAACATAATCACAAGTTATAAATAAACAAATACGAAAAACCAAACATTCAACTGCCTCTATCTCTTGTATTCTGCAATGCGGAATAAATAATTAAAATTATTATTTAAACCAAACTACGCAATACAAGAAATGTTGAACTTCAGTCATGGTTTGTTTTTTATATTTGTTTTAAAACTAATTTAATGGTTTAAACTGAAATGACGATAATGATAAAAAAAAGATTGATAAATTGGGATGTGGCAAGTGCTTGGCTGTATTTCATAGTCAAGCAAACCCTGCTTGGGCAGCAGTTTCTTTTCTTTTGGAAGATCTCTAAATTTTTTTAAATATAAAATTATGCGGAGAATCAATTTATCTACAATGAACGCATCCCGATTTAAATCATCATATACATTAATACCAAATTAGTTACAAACTGTTTAGATGTTATATTCGTTTATGTTTTATTTTTAATCCATGATACAAAGCTTTGTCTGTTTTGGATCGCATATTATACTTTTACTAGCATTTTAAAAATGATTCCAGAATGACAAAAAGCTCCATTCCATTCCATTCCATAATGTGATTCACTTCTTCCTTTCCCGTTATTTTGTTTTTTAAAAAAAATTTCACAATGTTTTTTGTGGCCTACACAAATTACCATTACATTGACAACCTTTATTTAAAAAATTACTTTTAACAATTCTTATATCATTGTTAAGTTCCCCTATTATTTCTGATTTAGAATTATTTATTCGCCTAACATCTAAGTTTTTATTATTTTTAGCTGTTCTTTTACATGCTACTTCACTATAATATAAGGTTTACTCACCGAAGATTCAGTATTTAGTATTCTCTCTATCTTTTGACTCTTCTTCTTCGTCATTTGCTTGCAATCTTGCTGTTATGCGTGCGTCATTATCCTTATAAATTTTACTTCTTGAACGCTATTTCTTTCCATTATTGTTTATTCTCGTTACTAAAACCTAACTTGGTTTGTCACTATTTTTTTCTATCCTCATTTCTTTTTAACATGCAATCCCTTTGTATATGTCGCAATACACGCATACAATTTCTTCTTCACCACTGTAGTGTACCAGTTTTGTGTACCTCCTTGTTGTAATTGTAGCCCGCCGGTGCTCTAAATTCTTCCATAGCACAGTGCGTTGATATATACCCTCTTTTCCCACATTTAAAGGTCCTTATTCCATAATTTACCTTCTTTCAAAATGTGTTGATGTTATTCTCCGTCTCTCCTTTTCAATTGTTGCTGCTGTAACGACGGACTATTTTCTATTTTTATTCTAAAAATAATAGTTTTCAAACTCAATAATAATTTTATTAATTTTTTAAAATTGTGGTAAACGTAGCTACATTTTTCTGTACTACTGTTGACGGTTTAGTTACGTCACTCAATTTCAATTAATAAACATGTCTGTATAAATTATTATTTTTTAACTTGGAAAAAGAGGAATTGTTTATTATTACTGGAAGGGGAAACAGAAGATCGATGATACGATATAAAAGTTCGAATTGTTTAAAACGATTAGATCAGTATAAAATTAAAAATTGGGAAAAAAGTACGTTTTTTGTTATTACGAAAAATTTTGTTTAAATTTAATTAATTACAATAATTGTTTAAGTTTTTTAAAATATAAATAAAAATCAAATTTTGTGGTAAAAAAATGTTATAAAAAAAATTATGATTGTTTTTTTGTGTTGGGTTATTTTTCATAAAAGAGTGATGATGTTGTTTTAATAAAGAAATTTATTGGTTCAAAATCATTGAAAAAAAAAAAGAAACCACATATGTAAATTAGTAATTTATTTTGATTATTGTGAGAAAAAAACGAATCATAAATTAAAGCAGAGAAACAAAAATGAGATTATTTGTTTAGCTTTCATCATTTTTAAAACAATATTATTGTCACCATGCACGATATTCTTATTTTGCACAATATCTTTAGCATCATTAGGAGAATCACTTGGTGTTCGAAGGTTTGATGTTAAGGTTTTATTAAGAATCTTTGAGTAACGTAAAATTTTATGCAACCATCAAATAATCAATGCAAAGGATGATGGTTTATGTGATATGGTTGGAAATGGACAACTTATGAAAAGTCTAGAGGAATTATGTGTCGTTAGTTATACAAGGACACTAGAAGAGGGAACAGTTGTAGATAATGAAGGAAATGTGGTTGTTCAAACTGGTGATATTATGAATGTTTTTAGTTGCAATGGTAGTTTTATCCATCCACATGTTGCATTGATGAAGGAAAACTGTTACAGCGATGGAGGTTGTTATGAATTAAGACGTCAAAGCGTACTTTATATGATATTGGAAAACAACATTGATCAGGAATATTAATGTAAGCTTTTTTTTCTTAAATTTTGCTTTGTATAATTTTTGATTTTGTTTTTGATTAAATTATTTTAATGCTAGTAAATTAATAGTTATTTTTCTGTGATTCAACAAAATAAGAGATTTCCAACAGTGATTATTTGTTTGTGTATGAATTCAGTGGTTCAGTTTTAATATAGTTTTTTTGAGCTATCCGGCGTAAATTATTATATAATATTTCAATAAAGTTCAGAATTCATTACACTGCATCGTCCATTTGTTTAATCTTTACACATAGTTCGTTTCTCATCTACTCCATGATCTTGTTGTTGCTATCCTCTAGTACCATCTCAACTGTTGCTATTCTCTAGTATCATCTCAACCTCCTCAGAAACTTTTTTCATTGCCACTTCTTACATCATCAAAAATAGCTGGGTTAAGCGACCGTTTTCTTTTCCTTTCCTTTGACCTTGAATTTATGTTTTACCTTTTCCCAGGTGCCCGGTTTAATATTGGTGTCATACCCTCCCGTAATGTAGTCACGTTTCATGCATGATTTTAACAACAACGTTTCTTCTTTTATTTAAAATATGTCCATATACTCTTCAATACGTATGTGGCTTCAGGACTGAACGGCGGTAGTAATTTTATAACTAACCCTGGCTTATACCTAAATTTTAGTTTTGTTTTTTGGTATATTTTCTCTTCTTTTATTTTGGCTACTTTTTTTCGATTCTGCTTGTCTACTTTCCTTTCCTATTCCATTTTTATCATATTTTCTAAATCCTCCTTTTTGCATTTTTGCTTCACTAATGCTAAATCATTTTCTAGTGACTGCTTCTCTGCTTCCAATTTGATGTGTGTTATTCTTGTTTGCGCTAATTCTAATTCCAAACTCAATGTTTGTCCGCTTGAATTATCATCTATCTTGACTCTTTTTTCCTTTATTTCATACTCGCTCTCATACTCTTGTCGAAGATTAATTCGTCCACCTCATATCTTCTGCTCATTATTCTAAAAGTTTTCAGCTATCCATTTTGCTCTTTCAGTTATATTTTTTTGATGGCGTCCTCACGCCTTCTACTTTGCCCACGTTCTCCACTTCTGATCTACCTATTATCATTGAATCATTTTGGTGCGTCTAGCCTTCGCATCAATTATTATTACATCATGCTATGCATTTATTTGTCATATCAAATTACTAATAAATCATCACTGATGTAGCGCATATTACTATGGAATCAATTTATGAAATCATTACCGATTTAGCACCATATGAAGGCTTTGTAAAGTGTGTTTTAAGTAACGTATGTGTTTCCAAAAAACATTTAAGATACATCAATCTACGTGTAGTAAAAAATCTACAACCACAAGTCTTCTATACGAAAACAAAGTATCAGATTTAAACAAATTCAAACAGTAAAATATGGAGGGGCTGAAATCTCAAGCTCTGAGATATCAAGACTTCGGTCTGGGTTAAGGATTTTGATATAGTTTTCGGCAACAAAACTTTTATGAGGACATGGTTTTTAGTTTTGGGCAGCGATGAATATCAAACATAACTCTTTGTTAAAGTACAAGTATTCAGAGGTAGACTCTGTTTAAAAATTTATTACAAAACTAACACGAAACATCAATACGTTGCCGGATAATTGTAATCAAAATTCCAAAAATATTGTTAAATTAAATAAAATCAAACTTTTTCAAAATTCCGAAAATATTCTAAAAATTAGAATGAAATCAAATATTTAAACTTTTTCTAAATTCTGATGATATGCCAAAAATTCTTAAAAATTCGAACTTTTCCAAAATTCTAAAAATATTGCAAAAATTATTACAAAATCAAAAATTAAAACTTTTTTCAAAATTCCAAAAATTATAATAATATCAAAAATTAAAAATTTTTCAAAATTCTAAAAATATTTCAAAAATTCTTACAAAATCAAAAATTAAAACTTTTGCCGAAATTCTAAAAATATTGCAAAAATTATTACAAAATCAAAAATACAAACTTTTTCAAAATTCCAAAAATATTTCAAAAACTACAACAAATTCAAAAATTTCCATGCCCAATTTCATTTTAAATTACATTTACGTCATAAAAACAGCTACATTTTTTTTCCAAAATATTGGCTAAAAAATTAAATGAAATCATTTTTTGACACACTTGACATTATTTTTTGACAAACTTATAATGCCATAATTCTCTATAATAATAATAAAATATCATGTCATACGAACTATTAATTTTATTTTTTTCTAAAAAAATTGGGTAAAAAATAAATAAAAACCTTTCTTTTGACACACTTGACAACATTTTTTGACAAACTTATAATGCCATAATTCTCAATAATAATAATAAAATTTCATTTCAAACGAACAATTTATTTTTTTTCCAAAAAATTGGGTAAAAAACTAAATAAAAATCTTTTGACACACTTGACAACATTTTGTTGACAAACTTATAATGCCATAATTCTCAATAATAATAATAAAATTTCATTTTAAACAAACAATTTTATTTCCAAAAAATTGGGTAAAAAAAAAATAAAAATCTTTCTTTTGACACACTTGACAACACTTTTTTGACAAACTTATAATGCCATAATTCTCAATAATAATAATAAAACTTCATTTCAAACAAACAATTAATTTTATATTTTTTTTCCAAAAAATTAGGTAAAAAAATAAATAAAAATCTTTCTTTTGACACACTTGACAACTTTTTTTTGACAAACTTATAATGCAATAATCTAGTTTTTGATCTCACATACCAATCCCGACCATCAAGATTTCTCCAAATTCAATGTTCCTACTCGTAATCACTTAAAATGAACGTTTTTTAAGCCAAAAATATGCAAATTTCCTTGTTTTGACACACATAATGATTTTTTTGACACACTTCCGGTACAGTTATCGAACACAGCGTCCTTTCGGACCTGTCCCTTGAGTATACCTATTTTTAGAAAAAAAAATTTTTGAAATCCCTCCAGTGGTTTTCCCTGCAGCGTAGGTAATGACGGCCGGCCGGCCGGCCGGCCGGCCGACAGACAGACATACATTTTTTTTTTTTTTGCTTTTTTAGAATCAGGATGTCCTAAAACGTCGAGAAATGTCAAAAAAAGTGGGGGTAAGAATTTGACTTTGAGCTCATGAATGTAATACTTAGGTCTTTCAGACCGAAGTAATATATACACAAAAAAATGTAAATACTTATTTTAATAATTACTGTTCTCATAAATACGTAGCAATAATTTGTTTAAATCTTCAATCAAATTAACTTCTTTAAATTATTCAAACGATATTCAATTTCTAAAATATAAACAAGACAACGTTGATGATAATAACCATAATGATACTGATGATGATGATGAACCGCCAAAAAACATACTATAAAAAATATTAATAAGAAGAAATTACCAGTAATTTTTAACACCCAAAAAACAAGTCCAATTACTTTTTGTCTCAGATCTCATTTTCTTTTTAATTTTGTTTCTTAAGTTTTTAGTTTAAACGTGATTTTGATGAGGTCTATGATTGAGAATGGCCGGCATTATTTGTACGAAGAAATAATTGTGATATGAACACTATGGTGAGCCCATCATTTCTTTGTTATTTTTCTTAATTCTATGACTATTAATGTCAAATTTAAGATTAAAATTCACATGTTTTCAAAATGGCGTAAATAATTAAGGCATATTCCTTATGATCGAAGGTCAGGTCGTTATTTGTGACTTGATTTTGATACATAGGAATACAAACGTAAAATTTCTTTTTTAGGAGAACTAACTACCTTTAGAGGAGATCTAACTTTAGATAAAGAAATAACTGGTTTAAGTCAGAATTTTCAACAAACAATAATTTTAAATCAAAAACAAATTCGATATTTGTTGTCGTATTTTGATTAGTAAACTCATTTCCTCAAAACAAAATAACTAACTCCACATTGTCGATAATAAAATTTGTTTTGTTGTCGGCATTGACATTTTGAGAGCTAAACAAACCCATTACACGATTGTAGTAGTTTTTCAAATCATTTGAGGAAGGAAGAGCGTGAAAATTCTCTCTTTTTTAATTTTTCTTTTGCATAGTTTGTTAAAGTTTGAATTTGAATTTGTTGAAACAGTTACGGCAAAGGAAATGTTTTTTTACTAGACTTTAAAGTTAATTAATTTTTAGCACACCTGTGATGTGATGTAAATTAAAAAGTTATATATTTTAATAATAATGCAATCAAAATGTCGTGTTGCATGGGAATGTGAGGTTTTAAGAATTTTAAAAACAATCTTAGGTATAACCGACTTTTTCGTTACCAACAACAGTAAAGTATTTTTTTAAAAACATACTGAAGACTTCTAATAGTTTTTTTTTTTTTTTTTTTTTTTAATAAAATGTGTTGTGTAATAGGGTTTAGAATATGTGTCACAACAACACATAAATACCTTTTAAGACCTAGGTCTAGACCTGGGTCCCACAACAACTGGCGTTCTGAGGTGTAGATTAACGCTTTTTTTAAACATCTGTGGGTTGAAGCCACCTGAGACTAAGTGTTCCGGCAAACTATTCCATTTGTACGCAGTTCGGACAAAGAAGTCTCTCTGCGATCTGCCAGTATGACAGCGCGGGATCTTTACCGTTTCACTGGTTGCGGCAGCCGATTGCCGAGTGGAACGGGGGTAAGAATAAGTTTGAGGCATGATGCCGCTGATTTCATCTGAGCACTGCTGATGACGATATTTGTAAAAAACAACGAGGTCAGCAACAGTGCGACGATGTTGTAGGGAATCAAGTTGTGATGTCAAAGTTCGATCACCTACAATTCGTATAGCTCGCTTTTGAACAGAGTCCAAGAGGGCCAAGATGGAAACAGAGGCAGCACCCCAAACTTGACAGCAGTACTCCATACAGGGACGAATATAGGACTTATAAACATGGAGCAATTGGTATGGAGTGAAAAATTTTTTGCATCTATTTAGGAGGCCGAGTTTTTTAGACGCGCTTTTTGCCATCGCCATTACATGATCGTTCCAGAGTAGGTCATTTGAAACTGTGACACCCAATAAACGAATGTTTTTACATTCACCTATTGGTTCATAGTTAAGTTAGTTAAAGTTAAGGCCCTAATTATTCATGTTACACAGCTTCACTAAAAATATTCCATATAATCGGGAGTAATATTATTTTTTTGCGGTTAATTTATAGCATACATTTTCTTATTTCGGATATAATTAATGGATGAACACAAGTGAAGATAATGGACTTTGAATTTTATTTGAGGTTTTCAATTTTTAAGTTAGATGATATTTAATTATAATTGTGGTGGTTAGTTGATTTTTTTTTGGGTACATCTTTACTTTTACAAAAGCAGACTAAGTAAAATTAAATGCTAATGACATCAATCAGAGTAATTACATTTTAAGATTTTAAATTAGATAAATAATTTGCTTTGTTTGTTTTGAACTTTGTTGCTACAGCTTACAGAATCATTTATATATATATAAAACTTCAAAATTTTTCAAAAGTTCGATGTTTATGATTGATGAGTCTAGTTAAATTTTACCATAATTTTTATATATTGTTATGCAGTAATAAGAATGGTTACGGATGTTCATAAATAGCATGCAAAAAACGGTCAAAAATGCGGACGGCAGTTAATTTGAAAGCTGTTGATTTCGATTATCTGCATTGAGTATTCACAATAAAACCCCAAAACAAATTTAAATATCTTTGTTTGTCAATATATCTTTTGATTTGATTCTTAAAATTTATTGTTTTCTTTACAATGTTTCCATTTCTTTGACGATGATACATTATGGGTAAATCTGAATTCAAATATATGAAAAGGAACAATCAAAGAAATGAATATATTGTTTGTCGTAAATCACAAAATTGTTATCCTTCATGATCATATTATTATTATTGTTATTACTCTTTATGTATATAATAAATGTGGAAATGGGTTTTCTCGTACGAGAAAAAAATATGTATTCTGTTTTCTATATGCTTCATTGTTGTTCGTTAATCCGTGAAATTTGACATTTTGTGGATAAATTGAAATGGTAAATAGTGGTATGAAATTAGTGTTATCAATACTAGAAACGAACAAAACGAAGTTATATCAGCATGTATTAGAAGACTTTTTAGTGCTCAATATTTTTGGCGGTGGCAATTTTAAATTTCCTTTTTTAAGACTATTAGGTTGCTTAAAGCACAAGAAAATATGTTGCAATATCTCCATTTCTTCGCTGATGATGACCCTATTTCTGATTATTTAGCTCTTCTTATAGACTTTAACATATTTTTTTTGAATATTTTAGAAAACGCTAACTAGAATTATATAAACCATCATGGGTTTCCCATGACATTTTAAACAAATTTAAATCACAGTACGTTATGAGTTTTACTTGCTTAATGTTTATAACTGTTGAACAATGAGAAATTATTTTGTATTCTTTTATTTTGACAGTTTCTTATCGGTTAATTTAATTTTTATTAAATTGTTTAAAAAGCGTGCAAATATATATGTTTTTTATGTTATAGATTTAACAATAAATTATGTTTTCTAATATGATTTTAATTGAATAATGATTAATATCAAAAGTTAATACTTTGTATTTTGGTATAATGCATTTGGCTTAAATAGAATACAAATAAGGGAACAGTTAATTTTGTATGAACAAAACATAAACGAATTAGTGTGACTTTTCTTTTAGTAGGGGATATGTATGTAGTTGATCTATACTTACTTGTGTTCGTAATTCATGTGCTTAATTAAAAATTACTTTGACAAATTGAAAATGAACGTTTTCAATAATGTTATATCATAAATAACTAAATTTTGGGAAACATATTATAAGTTGCAAGATAAATGTAAACTTAGTATCGGATGTTACGCAAACGATTGGGTTTTCATGGTCTCGGATGATTTCTAATCATCGTTTGAAAAAGTATTTTTTAAATAAAAATTAAGAAATTTAAAGTTTTCATAGACTTTTTACCATAAGCAATCCTGACGTCTTGAGGATATGCGCGCCTTGTGTTTGTTCCGACTAGCTTCAGTATGTGGATTCGGTAATTTAATCCTCGACACCTTACAAATGCTGGCTGAACGTAAAAGTTTTAGAATGAATGGCAAGAAACGTAAAAATTAAAGTAAACTCTGATGACCTAAAAATTATTGAAGGGTAAAGGGTATAACTATGACTACATCAACTATGACCAACAAATATTAGTAAATCAACAAATATTAGTAAATTGTATCTAAAAAACTCGGCCTCCTAAATAGATGCAAAAAATTTTTCACTCCATACCAATTGCTCCATGTTTATAAGTCCTATATTCGTCCCTGTATGGAGTACTGCTGTCAAGTTTGGGGTGCTGCCTATGTTTCCATCTTGGCCCTCTTAGACTCTGTTCAAAAGCGAGCTATACGAATTGTAGGTGATCGAACTTTGACATCAAAACTTGATTCCCTACAACATCGTCGCACTGTTGTTGACCTCGTTGTTTTTTACAAATATCGTCATCAGCAGTGCTCAGATGAAATCAGCGGCATCATGCCTCAAACTTATTCTTACCCCCGTTCCACTCGGCAATCGGCTGCCGCAACCAGTGAAACGGTAAAGATCCCGCGCTGTCATACTGGCAGATCGCAGAGAGACTTCTTGGAATAGTTTGCCGGAACACTTAGTCTCAGGTGGCTTCAACCCACAGATGTTTAAAAAAAGCGTTAATCTACACCTCAGAACGCCAGTTGTTGTGGGACCCAGGTCTAGACCTAGGTCTTAAAAGATATTTATGTGTTGTTGTGACACATATTCTAAACCCTATTACACAACACATTTTATTAAAAAAAAAAAAAAAAAAATTACCTCCCCTATGGTTTGTTTCGGATCCGACCTGGATCCTTAAATTAATTTAACTCTCATACTAATAACTAAATTATTATTACTAAATGTTGCGTCGAATGTTGCACCAGTTCTGGATGTTAAAGTAAATGACTGATTAAAATTTATTAGTTTTTATAATAGAATTACCTTCTTTGCTATGACTGTTACCAAAATAAATTGTACATTGTTGAAATTTTTTATCAAAAATTCATTGAACCAGAATAGTCGATTGTTGAATAATGCCGTACAAAAATTATCGTTACGCCAAAACAAACATTGAACAATGTCATAAACGAATTATCGTTGCACCAAAATAAATAGGCAATTGTTGAATAATGCCATTCGAAAATTATCGTAGCACAAAACAGCAGGCGATTGTTGATAATATCATATTTTCGCTTTGTCCTCAGATGTATTTATGGATGTAGATAATTCAAACATATCTAGTGAGTCGAGACATATAGCCTTTAGCTCTAATAATAATAAAAGAAGAACAATACTTCAACAAAATAACTCTGCTGTTAATCTTCAATTATTTCAAAATTCTTTTAATCTGTTAAAAAAATAAAATACCTTAATAAAATGGAATCGTTTGATTTAAAACTTGCAAATCGCTAGTTCGCTAAATGTGAATTTTGTCAAAGTCAACTTAAAGATGCGAATCAAGGAAAATTACTAAATTTTCTTTAGAAAGGAAAAATTTTGCACAACGTGAAAACCAAAATTAGCATTGAAGCAAAACGTAATACATTGTTATTGCTATTTGATTTTAATCTCAGACCATAGAAAAATTGAAGAACAGCAACATTTAAATCAAGGGAGATAAGGTTATTTCGCAACAAAATTGGAGAATGTGTGTTCCGAAAAAGAAAAACCAGAATTCGAAAAAACAGCCATTTATATATTTACAAGAGGATTAAAATGCGAAGAAACTCGTCAGGCTTTAATATATATATAGGGAACCAAAATCCATATCGGAAGCAATTCAATTTACATTAGAAGCAAAGCAAAGCGTCATACTGTCCGAACAAATTCAACCAGAAGTGCTCATGGCAAATAGATTGTAAACTATGTACGTTTCGCAAAATTTCTAAATACAACAAAGGATAAAAAGCCGATAAAATTACTTAAACCTCAAGTGGCGTCTTTACGTTTATATGATATTCATACAATTGAAACCAAAGAAACAAACCACATAAATTATCAAACGTTACAAAAGCGATTTAATTTTTTACAAAATAAATTCCAGTTTGATACAAACACGAACTCTAGTAGAGATAGCATATTGGAAACATGTAAACAATATTCATATATATTTTATTTGGAAGGTGAGAAATTAATCATCAATTTGTTTTATAAATAAAATATCATGTTAAATGATCCAGAACCGAAATATGTAAACAATTATCATATTCCTCAAGCTCATATACAGGTAAATATACATTAAAATACAAGGAGAGGCAGGTTAATGATATGCTGAAAAGTGACGTTATAGAAAATTCTTATCCACCATATAGTTCACCTCTTCTTGTAGTCCCTAAGAAAAATTGGAGCGTGGTATTTGATTTTCGAATAATTAACAAAAAGTGATATCTGATATGTTTCCATTACCAACGATTGATGAAATTTTATACCAAATAGGAAGTGCTAAATTTTTTTCTAATATTGGATTTAAAAGCCGGATTTCATCAAATAGAAATTGAACCCAACTCACGTGAGCTAACAGCCTCTTCTGCTGATTCTGGCCATAACCATTAAAAGTGTCGCAGAACAGTTTTTAGCGAATGATGGCCGTAGCAATGAGTGGATTTACGTCTGGAGCAACATTTCTATATGCCGACGATTTACTTGTTTTTGGATGTTCTTAACAAAACGCAAATTTAATAAAAGTTTTTTTGAGACTGAAGAATTCAATTTTACCTAGGACATCAAAGTCACTTACCTGGGACATGAATTTTCAGATCGTGGGATTTCGATCGTGGGACCCGATCCATCAAAATACAATATTATAAAAAGCTACCCTGTACCACAAAATGCCTATGAAGTTTGTAGTTTTGTTCCATTTTCAAACCGAACTACAATCGGCCTACGGCCTCGAGGTTATATAAATCAACTTGGTTTCGTATTTTTTGCAAAACATAATTTCGACTTATCACCATCCTTGGGAAATTACTACTGATAGATGTATACAATTGGCGTATACATTGGACTTATACTAGACTATAAATTAGACGGCAAATTAAGCGAGAAATATATCTACGCAAAATTAAAAAGTAAAATTCAAACTTATGTAGCGTGTTGTAAATTATGTAAAATAAACAAACATCAAGAGAGACACATGTAGGTACAACAAATTACAGATACGCCTTTTAACAGTTTTGATGTTATTTCTAGTGATACAGTAGGCACATTAATATTGTCAAATCAAACTAATCGTTACATACTAACCATTCAAGATGAACTAAATAAGTATGTTATCTTAAGTGTCATTCCAAACATATAAGGAAAACGATTGAAAAATATTTTATTGAAAATTTCAGACACGAGCTCGGAATACCTAAACAACTGTTTCTGTGATATAACCGAAATGTTGCATATTGAGCATAAACATTATCAAACTGGTGAATTAGAACGAAATAGTAGAATTTTAAACTAGTTTCTATTATCATGTGTAAATGCCGAACCTTCTGATTAGAATAATTATATCAAACATTACGCATTTTGCTAAAACACAACACCACACAGTGTGCATTATAGTTATGCACCATTTGAAATGATCTTTGGAAAAAGAGTAAACTTACTATCCGATATTCTTCGCATCGAAAAAATCTAGTTATTTGAAAAAAAAAATCATTTACTACAAGCGCAAAAAACCGCGATGCGGTACGATGCGAAGCGTATGAATAAACAAATCTTTTAAAATCGAAAGACAATCGAATTTATAAATAGTATATTAAGAAACTAGTTTCGACGATTTTATCGCACGATTTAATCGCATGCAATCTGTTTAGAAAACGACCCGCTGTTTAGAAAACGAAGTGCGATAAAACGTCTTATGAAACGAGTTTTTTATACTATTTTTTCTATTTTGCATTTTTAGTCTTGAAATTTTGAAAAATGTGTATTTATTAAAAAATAGTCAATTTGAAATTTTGTTATTATTACTAATTATTTTAATTAATTAAAATATTTAACACTAATTTAGATCTTCTTATTAATTTTATTTAAATAATTATTTGTTTTAATTTTCACTGACGTTTGTATGACCAATGTGACCAACATTGAAAAACAAAACTTTGCGTATCGTAATGAAGGCCATTTCGATATGCAGTTGGGTATCGAAATGACTTTAGACGCAAAATAGAAAAAGTTCTCAACAGTATATGCCATTTAAATGGAAATCTTCAAATGTATGTGCGAAAATTTAATTCTTTGAAAATACGTTGGATACATATTTTATATATTGCCACAGTGTATTTCTTACATTGCACCATTTTGATGCATGAAATGGACTCTTAGGGCCAATTGTATGAACAAGGATGGATAGAAAAAAAATCCGAGGGTAAAATTCTATCTACATCCGAGAGTTCTTTTTTTCGTCGATTGTATGAACACGGATTAATTTTTATTTTTGTTTTTATTGCAGTTTATAGCATTTTTTTATAAGCGGCAATGATTTTTCTTTTACTTTTCTATTAAATAAATTTAATTATAAATTAAAAAACATTATTTCAAAATTGAAAATATGGAGGGGCTGAAATCTCACAGCTCTGAGATATCAAGACTTCGGTCTGGGTTAAGGATGTTGATATAGTTTTCGGCAAAAAACTTTTATGGGGACATGGTTTCTAGTTTTGGGCAGCGATGTACATCAAACATAACTCTTTGTTAAAGTACAAGTATTTTTTATCTCTGTTTAAAAATTTATTACAAAACTAACACAAAACATCAATACGTTGCCGGAAAATTATAATCAAAATTCCAAAAATATAGTTAAATTAAATAAAATCAAACTTTTTCAAAATTCCAAAAACATTTCAAAAACTATAACAAATTCAAAAATTTCCATGTCCAATTTCATTTTCAATTACATTTACGTCATAAAAACAGCTACATTTTTTTTCCCAAAAAATTGGCTAAAAAATTAAATAAAATCATTTTTTGACACACTTGACAACATTTTTTTGACAAACTTATAATGCAATAATCTAGTTTTGATCTCACATACCAATCCCTACCATCAAGATTTTTTCAAATTTAATGTTTCTACTCGTAATCACTTAAAATGAACGTCTTTTAAGCCAAAAATATGAAAATTTGCTATTTTCGACACACATAATGATTTTTTTGACACACTTCCGGTACAGTTATCGAACACAGCGTCCTTTCGGACCTGTCCCTTGAGTATGTTTATTTTTAGAAAAAAAAATTTTTGAAATCCCTCCAGCGGTTTTCCCTGCAGCGTAGGTAATGACGGACGGACGGCCGGCCGGCAGACAGACATACATTTTTTTTTTGCTTTTTTAGAATCAGTAGGTCCTGTAGTATCAGTAGGCCAAAAAGTGGGGGTAAGAATTTCACCTTTGGCTCATAAATGTAATACTTAGGTCTTTCAGAACGAAGTAATTGAATGTATTAAAATTATATTGAAAAATATCAAGACTTCGGTCTGGGTAAAGGATTTTGATATAGTTTTCGGCAAAAAACTTTCACGAGGACATGGTTTTTAGTTTTGGGCAGCGTTGTATATCAAACATAACTCTTTGTTAAAGTACAAGTATTTTTTATATCTGTTAAAAATTTATTAAAAAACTAAAACGAAATATTAATACGTTGCCGGAAAATTATAATCAAAATTCCAAAATATTGTTAAATTAAATAAAATCAAACTTTTTCAAAAATATTCCAAAAACTAGAATGAAATCAAATATTTAAACTTTTTCTAAATTCCAATAATATTCCAAAAATTCTTAAAAATTTAAACTTTTCCAAAATTCTAAAAATATTGCAAAAATTATTACAAAATCAAAAATTAAAACTTTTTTTCAAAATTATAATAAAATCAAAAATTTTAAATTTTTCAAAATTCTAAAAATATTCCAAAAATTCTTACGAAATCAAAAAATTAAAACTTTTGCCGAAATTCTAAAAATATTGCAAAAATTATTCCAAAATCAAAAATACAAACTTTTTCAAAATTCCAAAAATATTTCAAAAACTATAACAAATTCAAAAATTTCCATGTTCAATTTCATTTTCAATTACATTTACGTCTAAAAACAGCCACATTTTTTTTCCAAAAAATTGGGTAAAAAATAAATGAAATTATTTTTTGACACACTTGACAACATTTTTTTGACAAACTTATAATGCCATAATTCTCAATAATAATAATACAATCTGATTTCAAACAAACATTCAATTTTATTTTTTTTCCAAAAAATTAGGTAAAAAAATAAATAAAAATCTCTCTTTTGACACACTTGACAACATTTTTTTGACAAACTTATAATGCGATAATCCAGTTTTTGATCTCACTTACCAATCCCGACTGTCAAGATTTCTCCAAATTTAATATTCCTACTCGTAATCACTTAAAATGAACGTTTTTTAAGCCAGAAATATGAAAATTTGTTCATTTCGACACACATAATGATTTTTTGGACACACTTCCGGTACAGTTATCGAACACAGCGTCCTTTCGGACCTGTCCCTTGAGTATACCTATTTTTAGAAAAAAAAATTTTTGAAATCCCTCCAGCGGTTTTCACTGCAGCGTAGGTTATGACGGCCGGCAGACATCCATTTTTTTTTTTGCTTTTTTAGAATCAGGAGGTCCTAAAACGTTGAGAAATGTCAAAAAAGTGGGGGTAAGAATTTGACTTTGAGCTCATGAATGTAATACTTAGGTCTTTTAGACCGAAGTAAATTATTTATTATACTATTAATTTATATCAAAAAACCAAATTTTTGAAACGCAGAAATTTAAATTCAAAAATAACCACAAACTCAAAACAACACTTTTCTGCTATGCGCATGTCAAGAAAAAAGTTTTATCCTTTGTTTTATAGAAGAAAAATAGAAGATAGATCAACAATCTCGGATAGATTTTTTAATCTATCCTCATTCATACAATACAAACGACGATTAATCCGAGGATTTATCTTCTATCCGCATTCAAACACTAAGCCCTAAGAAAACATAATAAAGTAAGAGCCCTCGACAGATCTTCGTTATTTTATAAAAGCTGAAAGTTTCTCTGCACATACGCCCTACTCAGGTAGGAACGATTAGCGATATTTGAAGTTTGGATCATAGTGGCTTTGGCAGGGAGCAGGTTCCAAAGGGGCCTCCAAAGTTTCGTGAAAGTATAAAAGCTAATTTTATTATATATACCTCTTGCCAGACACCCTTAAACTTTAAAGCTTAAGGGTGTCTGGCAGGGGTTTCCACTATAGTAAGTGTCTGGCAATGGGTGACGTGACTTCTAATACTATCCCGAATAATATATAAAAAAATTAGCTTTTATACTTTCACGAAACTTTGCAAACCCCTTTGGAACCTGCTTCCTACCAAAGCCACTGTGATCCAAACTTCATATGTCGTTTATCGTTCCTACCTGAGTAGGGAGTATGCGCAGAGAAACTTTCAGCTTTTATAAAATAACGAAGGCCTGGCCGTCGCGGGCTCTTAGTCTACAAAGTATAGTAGAATTTTTTTGCCAGCGAATTTTTGACAGATAGGACGCAGCAAGAGATAAAAGATGAAACAAAAAGTAGAACAGCGATGTATTATTTATTTTGGGATAAATTTGTTTTCAAAACAATTATCTTAGTTAAATTTCTACTTCTAGTTCGTACTATTTGTTTGTTGTGATATTTGTTTACATAGACGTCGTTTTTTCTATTATAATTATCTTTAATTATCAAAATTTTGTTATATTTCTTACAAAATCATTAATATTTCTACTAGTTTTTGGGTTTCTATTATAATTGGTTGAATTTCAATAGTAATTTATAAATTTTATGCGTTTTTGTTTGTCCATTTCAATTGGACTCCAATGGTTTTGTTAATATTTTAATCAAGACAGTGCATACTCCGCGCACGTGCAAACAATATGCGGATAACAAACAAATTTCGTGTTCACTGGCAAAAAACTTCTACTATACTTAAAGTTTTATAATTTAGTCGGCATTATACTAGTGTAGAACGTAGGCCAGCAGTGGAGGAAGCTCGCTTGGTTTTAACAGTGGAAGGTGCCTAAAAAGGTTCTTGTTAATTTTTTTTCTAATAGCGACCAACGCGATCCAATTTCGTCTCCCTGAAGATTTATCCATTTTGTAAGCATATGTTATGAAGTGCTCTTCGTTGACCAACAACGAAGTGGCATAGCAGGTCGCGTACCTGGCGAGGTTAATTTATAGCCCCAAACTAGTGCAATCTATGGGGACGAGTAAGAAATTCTGCTGCTCCAGCACAAATAAACATAATGTACGCGTATCTCTTAATAATTACGGATTAAATGGAAAGCAAGTGAAAAGATAGACTCTTGCGACCCCCATATATGAACAAACCACGATCACCACGTCCAACCCCACAATCTAATCACCCTTACGCAACCTCACACACAAACACACACACCCCCATGCACGCATTCACCCATGCCTATGCCCATTCAGCTAACAATAATAATGAGGACCACACAAAAGGCTATACCGGAGAAGAGTAGTAAAGTTAAAATTAGACCTTAACGCAAATAAAACCAATCAATGTAAGTCCATAAAAATCAAATGAGCATAAATTCTAACCAAAATTTGAATTGTAGCCAACCTTCAATATCATTGATCTTCTATAATATTTTATTTCGCTGTCATTTAACGACCAAAATTTGTATAAATATATTTTTCCTTAATACCAGGTGTGATTGGTAGCATTGTTACTAGTGAGGTAATAATAATAAAAACGATCCCATGATACGGTGTTATCGACTTCTAGTGGATCATAGATACTAGGTACGTTGGCAAATGATCCTAGACACATTTGGTATTCAATATCCATGACCAATCAGGGGTGTTTAGTTAAATTTTGTATATTTCATCAATAATGTCGTCGGTGATATTCCATTCGCTGAAGACTCTTTCCATATTTAATATGAAGCTCAAACAATCCTTTGGTATATGATAATTGGAACTTAAATTGTTAGTTATATTATCCTTACCATTCACTATCGGCAACAAATTTCATTATTTAAACATCAATTACACTGTGCAACAAATGGTAGGGGTCAGTGATCCGCTGGGGTTCTGACTAGCGGAAAAAGTTATATCGGTAAAAAAAAGTTACACGTGTCACGGCGTTTCGCTGGGTCACGTCTAGGAATCGAGATATATCGATTTGAAGTTAGCATGTATCATATAGGGGAAATAGTCACGTTTTAGGGACATAACTCGAGAACGACTAGTCCTATTTTACTGAAACAAATTTAAAAAAATTAAGAATTGCAATTTCTTTCATCTACTTTTACACTATTTCTTTACACAGTCAATAGTTTCGCAGTTATAAATAAATTTATGAAGAAAAAAAATAATTTTTTGCCTAAAAACTAAAAAAATTGTATTTTAAAAAATCATGAAAAATTCAAAACGGGAAAAAGATTCAAGTCTTGTTACTTTGACGTAAAGTCACATAATCTGTGCACAAAACGATACATAGATCATGCAAATCGATGAACGCATTTCGCTTTTATTCACAATTAAGTAAAGGTATCTCATTTTGACAACAATATTGATTTTTCATAGAAATTTTTTAAAAATATTTTTACTGGAATAAACTCCAAAATTTATTGTTTTAAATGTATTTGGACATGTGTCTTTGTGTATTAATTTTACTTTTTTTTTACTTTTTATTTATTATTTTCTATTTTTTATTTTTTTATGTTTTATTTATTTATTTTATTTTATTATTTTATTTTATAATTTTTAGTATAACTTTTATATTTTTATTATATTTTATTATATTATTATTTATTATTATTATTATTATTATTATTATTATTGTTTATTATTATTATTTATTATTATTATTATTTATTATTATTATTTATTATTATTTATTACTATTATTATTATTATTTATTATTTTTATTGTTTATTACTATTATTTATTATTTATTATTTATTATTTATTATTTATTATTTATTATTTATTATTTATTATTTATTATTTATTATTTATTATTTATTTATTATTTGTCTATTATTTTTTATTATTTATACATTATTTATTTATTATATATTTATTATTTATTTTATTTATTTATTAAATTTTTTTATTTTATTTGTTTATATTTTTATTATATTTTTATTTTATAATTTTCATTATTTTTTATTTTACTTTATTATTTTTATTTCATTTATTTATTTATTTTAAGGTTTTTGTATTTCTTATTTATTTAATTTTAATTTTTTTATTTTTACGTTACTTTTTCAGTATAGTATATCAGTAGATTAAAGGAATTGTAATTCTTAATTTCTAATTTGGTTTCAGTAAAATTGGACTAGTCGTTCTCGAGTTATGTCAAAAAAAGAACCCCAAACGTGACAATTTCTCCTATATGATACTTACTAACTTCAAATCGATATATCTCGATTCCTAGACGTGACCCAGCGAAACGCTGGGACACATATTACCTTTTTTTTACCGATTTAACTTTTCCCGGTAGTCAGAACGCCATCGGATTTTGGCTGTCGCACAGTGTTATTATAAAAAGAGAGAAGAAGAAAAAAAAATACTCCATCCGATTATTTTTGAACGGTCTTAAATTCATACCCTCTGCCCAGTTCAATGCTGGTGATATATTTTAATAATGTAATGGAATTTGAAATTGGTTTAATAGTTTTTGTGAATATTGACTAACCGACGATAAACTACCTAGCCCAGTAATATAATTTAAGTAATATATCATTATCTACGTTAAAATCATTTATTATTAATAATCATTAAAAGAAACGAAATATGATAAAATTTCATTTATGAACACCCACATACAAAGTAAGTTAACACATATATAATAAATTGTGACAATTACTAGATGCACCGTAAATGGCCTTATCATTTCGGCGGTATACAGAATGACATTCCAGTTATATACACATCAGCCCTCTATGTCTGCACGATCACAAAAACACACTCACGTACACCTTCATACATTCTTACCTAAATATAAAAGCAACGAGTTACTAACCCCAAGGTTAATCCAGTTCCATTAATAGTTCATTAGCATAACGTTCCTCGTTGTGTAATTTCAGCAATCAGCCAGGCGCCAAGGTTGGATAATTGTAATAATACAAGTTTTTTGAAGATGGCGGCAAGGGGTGGATATTCCGGAAATAGTTCCAAATCTGAAGCACTTCGGATAACCACAAAGTTGAAAAATTGCTACGCTCAAAGCGGGTTTGAGTTAATAGTATTTCTGTTTTTGGTATTCCCGGAAATGGGTCATAATATCTCACAGTAGAATTGCGACAGTATATAACCACCAAAAAAATGGTGGTCCCCGAAATGCATCAAAATGGCCAGCCCACCGGATGTAACCGTAGCATGCGTTCAGGTATTCAAGATGGGATACACTCCAGAATAAATTTATTATCTGGATATAATTCATTCTTTCACTATTAAGGTTTCCGGCTATTACTTACTTAACACAAAATTGTCATCGCCGTTTTATACAAAGGCAAGCAGGATTTTTTTTATATAGCCCGGTTTTTTCTTATCCCCCATGGAAACATTTGTAATTAATATATTAATTTAAAATATTTATTTTAACCATCTGTATATAGTTCATTCAGCAAAAATTACAAACAAATACTATAAACTAATAATAACTCGGCAAAACATTCCCGGTTGTTATTCTGTTTGTATTAACAAGATTTTGAATCATTAAATTTTTTATTTAGCATTAAACTAGACAAGGTGCATCTACGTTAATCTTATATCCACAATTTAATTTTTAATAGCTTTTGACTAAATTATCTTTTTTTTTGTAAAATTCAAATTATTTTTCTTTTAAATTACATTATCATTAGTTTAAAATTAAATTAAATTAGATCAAATTAAAATCACGACAAACAAAATGCACAAAACATTTACCACACGTAGCTGCCAAAACCGAACAACAGCTGTTGTCTTCTTAGACAATAAATCGAAAATAAGAGCTGAGGCCATCTGCTGCCTAACATTTATAGTAAAAAAAATGGTAGCATTAACTGGTAGCTTGTTGGAAAACCCACTAAAGAGTCTGCACAATTGTTTTATGCGAAATTTAAACAGAAATTATAGCGATTGACGAATACAAATTGAATATAAAAAATTATATAGCGAAATAGCGCGATTCCGATTTAATGAGATTGCAGAACTGTTTTTGTGATAACTTTACACAGAAATCATTGCGATAAACAATTACGAGTAAGAAATTATGTTTAAAAAAAACGACAATAACTACAGAAGTTTTTGTTAATGTGAATCCAACGCGTGTGAAAAAGTAGGGCGAGCCCCAATTACGAAGATTGATTAACAACCTTATGACAATTGCGAAGATCAAATATTAGCTTCGTTACACATATAATCTCCCTGAAGACATTTTTGTTAAAAATGTTTAATTATTTTTTCTCTCTCTTTCAAATTTGAAAAATGAAAACGAAGGATAAATGAAGATCGGTTTATATAGAAATGAAAGCACAATTTTTGGCATTGCCAATTCAAAAATCCAGATTTCTCTCTTTAGAATTCTGGCCTTAGAAACTTCAAAAATAGGATAACCTTTTGGAATTTCGCAATCCAAATTTATATGCACGTGATATGTTATGCAAACTAAATAATATTGAATTGTTTATCTGCAAAATGTAATAAATAAAAAGTTGTAGTTAATACACTATCATTGGAAATAAATTAAAAATATATTTCACACATTAGATCGAACGGTAGTTTGCTTCAGCAAACCTTTCGTCATTTTTAATAAAGAAGATAGGAATCTATCATTAAAAAAAGGGTTTCCAGAAAAACGTAAATTAATAAAAAAATTTAAACATTTTGTTTAAAGCTATTACAAACGGGTCCCAATTTATATGCCAAAGGTCTTCTTTAAAAAAAACAGAGAGTGTGCTTAAGACCGCACGGCAGAAGTGAAAACTTCATTGGCAATCGCAATCAATTGATATCGTATTAGTAGTATTTGCATCGTATTAGTAGAATAAATAAGAAACAAGTCAGAACGATAAACCGCTAGCTACTCACACTAACCTCACAATGTAAACCAAATAATTGTCAAAATAGCACTCATATGCCAATAGCAGGGACTAAAGTACGCCCATGTAAGTCACACCCATAGATCAACAAGTTTAAATTCTACAAATCTTCCTGCGGAAAGCTAAGCAAATTCATTTTTATTAATGCGCATTGTTGTCGTTTGCAAATCACTATCGGCTAAGTGTCACCATTTTTAATTAGTTTATTTATCATGATATCCATCCATGTTTAATCATACATAAGCTATGCTTCTTTATATAGAATTTATGCGATTTCCGTCTCGTAATTGTGAGCTTTAAATCGATATAATCAAATTTATCAAGTATCAAGTTACAAGTATTAAGTCTTCACTTAATTTTAGAAACATGTATTACATACAATTGCAAACCGACAACATATTTAGTGAAGATGATAAAATTCCAATACATATAATTTTGATATACAAATGTAATTGTTTCAGGTTATACTATATTTCTTACGTTATTTTTAATTTCATAAAGATTATGTTCAATAAAAAAAAACATTGATCAAAGCAAACTACCGTTTAAAACTATAGTTAAATAAAAAGCAAAAATTAAGCGTACACAACAACTTCATAAATTTTCATGATGATTAATGTATTAATGCATAAAGGATAAACAGCCATACATACTTTCAATTTTATATATATTCAATATTTATTTAGCATGATGACTCGAATGCAAATTGCAAAAGAAAGTAGCAATATAACTTTAAAAAACTGCGTTATAGATCAATTTTTTAAAATTCCTTTTAATAATTTTTATTATTTTTATGAATTCCTGAATAAAAAAAAATAATTTTTAATAAAAATTAAAAAAAAAAACAAAAAAATATGTACTACACCAGGGATTGGACTAACTACCTAATGCACATCAGTCGAGCACGATATCCACAACGCAATTTGAAACGTTAAGAAATGATAGATAGATTATTATTTTTAGGATTTCACTTTAAAGCATAACGGATCAGACTAACTTACTACCTACGGAAAAATCTGTATGTGGTGCGCCTAAAAAAGTTTTCACTTCAAAGACGTTTTGTGTTGTAGGAATTACAATATGTGTCATAACAACACATAAAAACCTTTTAAGACCCATGTTCTATGAGGTGTTGATGGACGCAAATTTTTTGATTTTACTTTTCTAACTTATTTTTAACTTATAACTAAAATATGATATCGGCATATATTTCGTGATAGGGTGGAGGAGAGGTGATAGGACAAAGGAAATGAAAATAAAATAAGGAATATAGAAGTAAATATTTTTAAAAAAATTTTAACAACAAAACTGTAGCATGCCATCATCAAAGATGCTCCATAACTAAGATTGAGTATGTCACCGTTAATTGAATTGATGTCATTCGCCATCACCTCTAAAGTTTCACCTTGGTTAGTGATACTGCTAATGCCAATTTAGTATATATACTATTTTACGTTAATTTATGTGCTAATAAATTTTGATGATTGTTAAATCTCTCTCTCTCTCATCCTCTTTCTTAAACTTTTCTCCATTCTCTGTCTGTTGTTTTTGATTATGTTCTATTAGGAGCATTCCAGTTATCATTCGTGCTGTTATTCTTTGTTGAGTTTTTCTAAACATGAGCTTAAAATATTTTCATGTTTAAACTAATGTGTGGGTGTATGGAAATGATAAATGAAAAGCTATTCACATCGCTAAATTTTTTTAATCCAAACTAATAACTTATAGCCTCTTTTTTAAATTTAAAATAATTAATATCAAAATTTTATATAAAATTTTATATAAATCAGAGCAAAATATTGTATTCCACTACTTCACACATCAAAATTGATAAATCAAAAAAAAAATCGTTTAAAATCTACAAAAACATAAAAAAATTTAGGCAATTTTCTATATCAAACAGAATACAAAATCATGACATAGAGAGAAAAAGAATACAGCAACCTAAATCAAAGAAATGGATTAAAAAAAACATAAGAAAAAAAATGAAACAAACACCCGCTATTTTCTGTTTTTTGTTCTTTTCTGTCGGTTTCTTTTGACACAAATACGAAGGTGTTATTCGGATAATTAATATCAGTTTTATGATGTTCCTGGTATCGAAGTCAATGATCATAATAATCATTTGTTAAATAAAAATTAAAAACACTAAAAAAAAAATTCCAAAACGATTTAATAGCTTTTTAGATTAAGATTATATTTTAGTGGTTTGCTTAGTTGAGTGTTGTTTCTATTGATATACTTCGGTTGTCGGTTTCTAGAGTTTTATTGTGATTTTATGGATGATAATGTAAGTAGGGAGTTGGTAAAAGGATTTATTTGTTGGAGATTACATCTTTTGTGGAAATGTTTATGGATTTTTTTTGTTTTGATTGAGCTATAAAGATAAAACAGTTGAGTTTTGGAGAAGGGTGCTATAAGGGGTGCAGATGCTATGTAATAACTAGTTCTTTTACATCATAGAAGAGCAACTCAATTGATTTGCCGTATTGATTAACCGTTAGTTTCAGTTTCCCTTAGTGGTGTATCTTTGTATTTCTACACTATACTAGGTGTCGATGACACTTGTGAATTTATGCCTGTAGATGACTCCGAATTCATCCAATGTATACATATATCAGAACGGTGATTTGAGAAAATAAAATTTTACATTTACTATTTTTTTTTGTAAATAGCTATTTTTTTTTTAAATAAAATCACATGATGCAATACAAAGAGATGTCATCTTTGTCAACCAAAGATATTTAATTTAAAACCAAAACCTGCAAAACAAAATGCTGCTTGTGAATTGAGATTTGAGGTTCCCTGAGGTGACTTATAAATCACAAAAACATTAATTCGCAGTTTTCCAAAATTCCATAAAGAAACTCTTTAACGGTCATGTATAAAACGTTTTCGTATAAGTTATTTTATTTCCAAAAATCACAAGTTCAAATTACAACAATTTACTTGCCCCATTTCAATATTTTTTTTTGTAAATATTTAATCCAATGTTCATACAATAACAATACCGTAAAATAAAACATATAATTCATTGTCGATTAACAACAGAAGATATGTCATCTCAATTGGTTATGGTTTTAAAAATTATTTGAAAATAAAAACATTAAAATAAAAAATTTTAAACGCCATAATTCGAAATAGTTTGAATAAATATTGTTGTATTCTTATTTCTTACATTATTTTTTTTTTTTATTTCTTTTGCGGTAATAATTTTTACTTTGTAATTTTACTGTGATGCAGAAACGTATTTAATTTTTTTTGTTTCCAAAACATTTAATACAATTTATTTTGCTATTGTAAAGTGAAATAAACCCTAATTTCGTATTTATTATTTATCAAAAAAATTGTTTTATTGTTATAATAAAAAGTAAATTATGTTTTTCTTTTAAATCTTTAAACTTATGCCATTTTAATAGAAAAATCATGTTCTTTTTGGCTTGAGAAAGTGGTTTTTATTTTAAATGATTTTTTATGAAAAGAAAATACTTTGTGTTGATTTAAGATTGTAAATCATATCAAAATAAGTGTGCAAAATTGTTATTTGGAGATGGAATTAACATCGTCATCAGGGTTTAACTCAATTGGATTAAACTATCAGAAAAACAAAAAAAATTATGACATTTAGAAATTTTGTTTAAAGTATTGATTCAGCATTCTAGCTAATCAATTCAACCTTCTATTTCTTAAATCGACAGTAATTAAATCATAGAGATTCAATAAAAACGCCTACAAATCACACGAAAAAAAAACCCTAAATATACAATCCCAATGCATACAAAAATAAAAACACAAATCTAATGTAATCTCCATTAGGTAAAATCGATTAAAATTAAAACATTTTTACCTTTCAAACAAAATCATATTTAATCATCATCATTCCATCAAACACCATCCAAAAACTATCAAAAATTTAATAAAAAAAAATATAATTTAGAAATAAAAAAATGCGTTTTTTAAAACAATAAAAAATGAAAATATTTTTCTCGCTTCCGTTTCATTAATCATAATTTTTTGTTGATTTCATTAAAACCAAGTTTTTTTTTTGTAAGATGACGGTAAGAAATGAAAAACAAAATAAATTCTCAAAAATCATTCCAATGAATAGAAAAATAAAAAATAACCACAGAAAGATCAACCGAAAAAACGAGAGGCTGGGTTCTGGAAAAATAAATAAATTAAAAATCAAAATTAATATGATTGTTTAAACATTCTGAGCATATGTTTTGTGTATTTTCAGACCAACAGATACGAAGATCATCATGCCTAATTCTTGATATAAATACAATAAGATGATTTATGAGGTAGACGAATATTTACTTTAAAGTGGTACCTGAGCCGTTCATTTTTTTTTTGTTTCTTAGTTTTATGTAACTTTGGCTTAGAAATTTTAAATTAATATTTTCTTTGTTTATTTGTATATAGGTTTGATTGTGAAAGACTTTAGAACAAATTAAGAAAGAAACATAAATAATAGATTAGCATTGACGAACATAAATTTTATTATTTATTTTAGTGTTATCGGAAGTGTTTACTGCAGAAACCACTACAATCTGCAGTCAATTCAAATTCAATACGACATACATTAGAACAAGAATCAGATCAGTAATTTGTTTTCGTGTGTCATGCACAAAAACACGCATTTTCATGCCTGAGCCAGTATACAGAGCAACAACAAATATTTTTTATCCAACATATAATTAAAAAATATGAAATTATAACAAAATCAAAAATTAAAACCATTTCCTAAATTCTAAAAAAATTGTAAAAATTATAAAAAAATCATAAATACAAACTTTTTCAAAATTCAAAATTTTCAGAATTTCTTTTCCACACGCACAAGAAAAAGTAAAGAGGTGTCAAGGGACACCCGGATGGAACGAAGTTCCTTTCGATTAATTAGTGAAGGAATGGTTGTAATAAAAAAAATTTTATTTTTTTAAGTTTGGGAAATTTGGGAAATTCGGGAAATTTGGGAAATTGTTTCTTTAATTTCTGATCAATAGAAAATAAAAAAATTAGTGAAGGAATTGTAGTAAAATTTTATTTTTCAGGGTGTCAAGGGTCAAGGGTGTCAAGGTGTCAAGGGTGTCAAGGGTGTCAAGGGTGTCGAAGGTGTCAAGGGTGTCAAGGGTGTTAAGGGTGTCAAAAATGTCAAGGGTGTCAAGGGTGTCAAGGCTGTCAAGGGTGTCAAGGGTGTCAAGGTGTTAAGGGTGTTAAGGGTGTCAAGGGTGTCAAGAGTGTCCAGGGTGTCAAGAGTGTCAAGGTTGTCAAGGTTGTCAAGGGTGTCAAGGTTGTCAAGGGTGTCAAGGGTGTCAAGAGTGTCAAGGGTGTCAAGGGTGTCAAGGCTGTCAAGGGTGTCAAGGGTGTTAAGGGTGTTAAGGGTGTCAAGGGTGTCAAGGGTGTCAAGAGTGTCAAGGGTGTCAAGGGTGTCAAGGGTGTCAAGGTTGTCAAGGGTGTCAAGGTTGTCAAGGGTGTCAAGGGTGTGAAGGGGTGTCAAGAGTGTCAAGGTGTCAAGGGTGCAAACCATTAAAATATTGTCGTACCAATGATCGTCCTTTTCGTGAGAAATGCTAGCATGTAGTAAATGCCACCATGCTCACCGGGCTCACCATGCTCACCCCACAAAATGTCTACGCAAAAATTTAATTTATAAGCGTAGCGAAGCACGCCGGGCCCTCCTAGTATTTATTAATCTTATATTTTCTTAAAACTCAACCTTACGCAACAACAACAAATATATCATTTTATTTATCAAAAACAAAACAACAACAACAATTTTTCATCTTATTTGAAATTTCCCGACACAATAAAAAACTTATACTTTGATATAATAATTTTATTGATTTTCCTCAAAAACTGTATCTCTTTCTAGACGTAACAAAACATATAAAACAACACAACAATAACAACAACAAAGTAATATAAAAATACATGTTTTACACAGAAAGATCAAATCAATTTTATGAATTGTTTCTTTAATTTCTAATCAATAGAAAATATTTAAAAACAAAGCAAAATAATAATTAGATCAAAGAAAATCAAAGAAAAATAATAATATTTAAAAACAAAGAAAAATAATACGTTTATTCCCTCCGGAAGTGTTTCATAATCTAAATTTTCTTATTTCGTTTCGTTTGTTGTTTCGTGTTTTTTTTAATCGTTTTTTATATTCTCTTAAAGCAGGCTGCAGACCTTCAATCAATTTGTCAATCAATTGAAAACGAAAATAGATGAAATAAAATTTAGGGGATTTTTACACTAAATTTTATTTCGTTTATTTTTGTTTTCGAATTGATTGACAAATTGATTGAGGTCTGTAGCCTGCTTATCGTTTTTGTGAAAAAAAATATATACTTTAGCAATTCCATTTGATATTGTATAGGGTGGCCGTTAAATTCAAAAATACATTTTAATTCGTCTATAACTTTTTTATTTATGATCCGAAAAATCCCAAAAAACTTTAAAATCTAAGTTACACTAATATCAGTTAGCAATGAAAATTTGAAATGAATCAAAATTCGAATAAAAAAGCCTTAAGCTGTACAAAGTTTTTTTTAGCGTATTAATATATAAGATATTGCAAAAATTTTAACAAAATCAAAAATACAAACCTTTTTCAAAATTCCAAAAATTTCGAAATTTCAAAATTCCAATAATATTGCAAGAATTATAGCAAAATCAAGAAATCTTACTATTCCTGTTATTCCAATTTTCCAACTGTTCATGTTATTCAGAAGTCGTAGATTCTGGAATTACTCATGAAATTAGTGAGGAAACATCTCGTTAATAATTACAATTTTTTAAAAAACGACACTTAATGCCATAACTTGATATTTTTCAACTGTTTCTATAAGTTGGGGGAAGTTGAAACTGGATAGAACCATATTCCATTCACAAATTCATGTTAAATTCCATTTCTTGTCACACAAATAATTAATTTTATTTGACAAATGTTTTTAATCGAAAATGTTTCCCATTTTATGTTTCTCAAAAAAAAATCGTTAAAAAAATAATTGAAAGTCATTCTATTGACACACTTTACAGTATTTTTTTACATACTTGTAATACAATAATCATGTTCCTGGTCTCACATACAATGTCGATTATCCACAGCCAATGTACTCGTTATCACTTAAAATGAACGTTTTTTAAGCAAAACATATACAAATTTTCTTCTTTTGATATATTTAACGATTTTTTAACTCACTATTGGTACAGTTATCGAACACATCGTCCTTTCAGCTCTTACCATTGAGTTAATCTATTTTTAGAATCAAAAATTTTTGAAATCGCTTCAGCGGGTTTTTAGTTTTCGTTGGTTGTAACGCCCGACCAGTAGACCAGTAGACAGTCATACATTTTTCCTTGCTTTTTTTGAATCGTTGTGACCTAAAACGTCGAGAAATGCCAAAAAAGTTGGGGTAAGAATTTAACTTTTGGCTCGTGAATGTAATACCCTAAGTATTATTTAAAACCGAATTAATTGTTTAGACTTTAAGAAAACAAACATTCAAGAAAACTTAAGGCCATTGGGCTTTATTATAGAAATAAAATAGATACGTATGGTATCTATTTATCCCAGGATTTTTAAATTTTTAAAATGGTACTTGAATGTACGGAATACAACGCGGAATCTAACAAGGAAAATCTCTAACATAACACTAATAATTTATTTCTAAAAACAATTCAATATAAAACTAAAGGATTTACAAAAAATAAACTTATATTAATTTGTTGAGAGTTGTTTCAATGTTGGCTGCTGATGACAACTTTCGTCCTTGTATGATGTCTAAATTTCGGCTAATTTAACTTTCCTATGATGTTAACATTCCTGGAAAACCTCAGCATTTGTCCAAAAAATTCTTCAACGTACTTATTTCAGTCTCTGCACATCCATATCAACATATAGTTTTAATCCCAATTCGTTTATACAGCAAAGCGCTTAAGCTCTTAAACAATTCGCTTCCATTTTATAATTCAATAAAAGAAATCATAAATTAAGTGTATAACTGTAAATATATTCACGACTGTCTGATGAACTTTTTATTTTATTGTACCGACCGTTGTAGAGATACTACTACTCTACTCTATACTCACTAGCTTAACCAATATAAATAAATTATAAGGAATTCCCTTATGACGAAATTTCTTTTATCAAAACAAAACAATAATAAATAAGTAAACAATATTTCATTTGTTTACAATTATAAGTAAGCGAAGTTTTATGAACTATATATTATTCAAAGTTTGTCATTCTATATCATGTTTCAAAACATTGGAATTAATTTTAAGTAATTTTAAATAAAAAAAAGGTAAATGCTTTTTGATGATTCGCATTTTATTGCGGGGAAAATATTAAATAATTAAACTGAAATATGTATATTCTATGTACATTTTGTTTTAATTGCATTTTTTTATATAATTAATTTAAAATAATATATATTGATTGATTTAAGTGTGGATTATGTAAATTGAAATTTAAATCCAAAAATTGTATAAAAGAAATGATTTGAACAATAACCAATCAGAATCAGTTTTGAACTTAATCATTCGTTTTATTTTCACCTGATTTTCACTGACGACCTCAGTTGACTTTCGTCAAACGTCAAACGTCAAGTTTTCGACATACGAACTTATAGGATGGAAAAATAAAAATATAAATCAATATATTTAAATACTTTCTCTTGTGGTTGTTTCAACCGCCAACAATTTCATCATCATATAAATACGCAGTCAGATATATAATAACCAGATGTAGTACAATCGGTGTACGCACAGCACACCGTGAATTATTCGACCCAACAATACATCAATTCAATGGAAGAAAAAAATAAAAAGAAAAATGAACACTACATATTGATTTCACTCAATGATTTCGTTTTATTTTAAATAACAATAAATATTACACTATTTAATAGTACACTTAAATTTTTTTTTTATATAAGCAATGATTTTAAAAATAGATTTTTATTTTCTTTTATTTTGAACAACAAATATAAAATTGTTTTGTTTGACTTTCAAATTACATTTAAAGTATTCGAACGAATTTAAATCTCAATTACAACTCAACAAAATTGAAAAATATTTCTTCTTAATAGATTAAATTAAACAAGATAGTAGAAGAGTTGAGTTAACTAGTCGCTCATATTGTTGTAACAATACATTTACAAAAAGAAACCCATTTATAAAGAATGGTTTATTTTCCACAAAAACATTTCTACTTGTATTTGGTTAATGGTAAAACATAAACAGAAAAATTTAGGGATCACTCTTTTAATTAACAATTATTCATATCATCAATTGTTTCCACCCACATGAAAAAGAAATCTAAAAAATACAAACAAAAAGCTGGAAATGTTAATGTATTGTAACAATTCATTTTTTTCTCTGTTTCAGTATTCTAAGAGTCCGTTTATGTTGGAGCTTCGATAAACAAGTCAAGCATTGAGTCAAGCAGTGATAAAAGCATTGAAAAGCGCTATTCTTTTACAGTGTTTATGTTGGAGCTTCCAGAATTTTAATAAAATTTACAAAAATATATACAATAAACTTAAAATTATTTAATTTAATAATCAATTTTCCATAAACTTCAAAAATATAACTTAATTAAAACTAATATTTTTATTTTTATGTTTTTTTTTATGAAATAAATAAAATGAGCATCGATCAGAGCTTCGATAGTAGCGTCGAAAAAGAAGAAATCGTTTATCGACGCTTGACTCGATGCTTGACTCTTTTATCGATGCTTCAACATAAACACTCCTATTTGAAAGTATGTATTCATTTTATTCGTTTAAATCACATCGATGATCGATGCTATTATTGAAGCTCCAACATAAACGCACCCTAAGGCTATCAATTTTTTTTGCTTCGTTTTTATGTAAACAAGGAAAATATACAAAATACGAAACATTGTAAATAGAGTGCAAGTATATATAACAAAAACCATTATAACCTTGATGTTTTACAGGGAGTCCGAAGAAGAGGTATACCGTTTGATAAAAATGTTAATTTTTTAAAATTTGTTTGAAAGTAATGTATTACTATATTACTAACATTTTTGTAAACAATATTAATTTTAATTTTTCTTACTACAAAATTACAAATATCTAAGTTTTTTGACAGAAAATATTATGAGAATAATTTTTTCACGCGTCCTTAAATTTAGCATAGTATTAGTTTTTTATATAAAACTGTAATGTACGTGTGAACTAAGTAAGCTTGTGTTGTAAATTGTATACAAAACGAACTAAGTTAGTTCTAAAAAATAGCTGATATAGCTTAGCTCAAATCAACCATTTTATTACCTTATATTCAGTAGAAAAAACATAGTTCACATAGAGTTAGCTAAGCTCACATGTATACCGGGTCTTAGTGTCTAATTTTGTATTTCGACAAAAATAACACTAAAATCTCCAAATCATCTCCAAAAACACTAAAATCTCCAACACAAAATCCAATTAGTTATTATTTAGGCGATTTAATTTAATATTTTGAACATTAAGTAGTTTTATTAGACAACGCCATTTTTCTCGCATGGTATATGTAATTATACTTTTTGTAATTAAACTGGCCGCCACATATGCTTTCATTGATTTTTTTCTTCTTATAGACGTGACATGACAACCACGTTCTCCCTCAATTCTTATTTCTATATTCACTGATTTTGTTTTGTTCTTCTTCTGCATCAAAAACAGAAACATGCAAAAATTATAGCAATCATTTGTGATTCTGTCAAAATTATAGCTTTTTTATATTGTCATCTTAGAAGAAATATGTTTCTCTTACACAATTAATTCATTTAAACGATATTCATTTTTCATTAATCGGTCTTATAATAAAAGTCGAATAAGTGCGAATCCAGCCCTTCATTTTGTGGTACAATTAACAAAGTGTAGAATTGTAGCCTTTCAGCGTGATTTTTTCTAACAGAGCCTCTCATCTATGGAATACGGGGTTTTCCCTGATATTTTTGATCCTATACAAATTTTAAAATCAATGTTCATAAATTCCTCAGAGAAGTGAAATGTTAGTTTGAACCCTGGTTCCAGTTAGCATGGTATCTTCGGATATTCAGAAACTTAATATATAATTTATTAAACATATCACTAAACATTTTTAACTTCACATAAACAAACAAGAATATAACTCGATTGAAAAAATTCGTCTTTCATATGACAGCCAAAAAACTCTAAATTTCTACTCTCAACCTTCACCAAATAACATATTAAATGATGAGCCGACAGTGATTCCTATAACCGTGATTTTTTTAAAAAAAATTTCATTTGTGATGTTCGAAGTTAATGGCGGCGGGATGGACAGAAAAAAATTTCACATTTTTGAAAATAAATCGAAAACGGTGCTCTATAAAATTACAAAAAAAAATGTTTAGGACTGGAAAAAAATTCATCTTCCTATGATATCTCACTGGTCAAGGCCAAAAATAATTTTTTTTTCAAAATTTCTACGCCCAACTCCCTTCAAATAACATTTTAAATGATGAGCCAACTATTTCAATCTGAGCCAAAAAATTGTGTTTGTCAATTTGGATTTATAGGCAAAATAATAAACTTTATTCATAAATTCTATATCTACAACAGCTAAACAAAGTTAAAAATTCGTATGGAACCAATCACATCGCTTTTGTTGTTCCAAAAATATTATTTTAAAATAAAAATAAAATAAATTGTTAGGTCATAAATCAAACAGGCACCTCTCATCTATATGATTGTAATTAGTTTATATATTTTTATTCTTTTCTGCTTCTTTCTTTTATTTTCGGCACAATAACATTTGTTCTTTGTAAATATTTCTTTTTGTGTTTTCTTTAACTTGAAAAAAAAAATTCGTCTTTTCTCTCAAATTAATGATGAGATTAATAACTTGGCCAAACATATATTTATCATAAATGAGTTTATTTAACATTTTGTTTGACTTGTTCTGAGAGCCGAGGATCCTGATTTATACTTTTGTGAACTATTATTTGTTTATCTTAATTTTATAATTCCCCATTTGGGCATTGATTATTGTCAGCGTAAGGTTAGAATGACAATCCTGTTAAGGGAGGAGATATTTTGTTTTTGCTACTCTTAAAGAAGACAGCCGAAAAGAGAGGTCAGACACTAGTTACTTACAGAAAACACAAATCAAAGATGTTCAGTTTGGCTTTTCTTCTGCTATTATAATGTATGAAACCTTGTCTTGCTGGAAAACTGATACTCAATTTAAAATGCAAAGCAAAAATATTTTACTCTTTTATATAATTTTGATTACATGGATATCCAGAGCCTATTTTTTCAATTTTTTGTTTTTGACATTCCGAGAAATAAGTTGTGACAAATTTTTGGCGAATGATAGAAGTGCGTATTTGGGTTCTGATTGATCTTCGTACTCGGCTAGTTGAATAGTTTTGATTAATATAATGTTGGTCACAAAAAGTTTCCGGTATATAAATATTTTGTAGCCGATAACTTGATCGCTTCTAATTTATACGTACATATTTGTTTTGCCCCAAAAACATTAACTAATAACCATAAATCATAACAAAAGAACTAACAAAACTAAATAATATATAATTTATTCTGATATTATTTATGTTGATTAAATTCAAAAAATCAAATTAGAATAAATGAAATAAAAATCAACAAACAAAACTTAATTCCAGGCAAAATCAAATATTAATAAAATTTATTTACAACAAAAAACAAGACAAAAATGCGAAAAAGATCAAAAAGACGCGAAATTACAGAGGTTGGTGATGATGAAATTACAAATTTTTTGTTAAACGCTTTTATTATTATAATTTTATGGAAATATAACTATTAAATATAAATTTTTAATAAAATATTAAAAAATTATTATTGCAAATAACAAAATGATTTTATTGACTTAATTTCGGGTTTTTGTTTGATTAAAGGAAAATATTGGTTTTTTGACAATCAAAAAAAAAATTGAATTTCGCATCAACATTTTTATTCACAAATGTAATACGGCTATTTCTTACCTTTTAAAAATTGGGCAGTGATCTATTTCTGTGTTTTCTTTATTTTCCGATTCAAATACCTCCCGATCGTTTATCGTTTTTTTTTTTGCATAGTTGATTCAATAATTTTGATAAATTGATGGCAGATATTTAAACATTTATTAACATAATTTTTAATAATGATGTGATGTGACCAAACTTAATCAAAAAAACAAATCAACTTAAATGTCTATTTAAAAAATAATGATCCTAAATATCCTACAAGCTTAATATTTAGGTAATAATACTGTAAAGTTGACGATGGGAACAACGTGAAAATTGAAATGTCGGTACAGATTTTTTGTTGGTAGGAGAGCCGTCACCCATATGACCTTTCACCGTATGACCGAACCTTTCTGGTAACATATAATACAATACTAATTTCCCCAAAGAAGGGTCCTCCTATAGTGTAAAAAAGTAGTAAATATTTAAACTAGTTCGTTTTATTAGAGCAGATGAGAAGATGAAAGATGAGAAAAAAAAAAAACAGTTTGTTGACATTTTGCGCAATTGGTACATCCAAAAATACCCAGTTTATAAGTATCGTCTTCGATGTAAGAGCACCGAGATTATGATTGTAAGTCTTCATATTTGTAATGCACTGTAACACCACCGAGTTTTGGATTTGTGTGACTTGCTCAGGAGTTTCTTTTTCGTTACCCTTTTTATTCTTTTACAACATACATACAATTTAAGGTGGCCCTAATTAAATCCTTGTACCCTTGTACCCCAACATGCATGAAGAATGAAAACTCTGCCAATCCGATGTAACTTTGAAATTAAATTGCTCAAGAACGGCTATACCGATTCCATCAAACTTTTTTTTGTTTGATAGATGATTAGTTAGTCGTTTGAAAAAAATTAATTTATTGTTTTTATAATTAATTTTTAAATAAAAAAATTAAAAAAACTTTTTTAAAGATGGCGCTAGGGTCGAAGATCAATTGGAATTTAATTAATTTTTTTTCTGAAAATAGTTCTATTCTTACTCCTTACTTACCTTAAAGATGCGTTAATTCGTGTTCTTGAGATATTTAATTTTAAAGATTTTTAGTCCGATTAAAATTCTTATTGTTCATTATTTTCTCGAACTTCAGTGGTTTCAATTTTTTGATGATAAAAAATGTTCGAAAAAATAATGAACAATTAGAATTTCAATCGTTTCAAAAATCTTTAAAATTAAATATCTCAAGAACACGAATTAACGCATCTTTGTAAATTTGATGTATTTTAGAATAAAGATAGAACTATTTTTATAATAAAAATTAATTAAAATCGAATTGATCTTCCACCCTAACGCCGTCTTTAAAAAAGTTTTTTTAATATTTTTATTTAAAAATTAATTATAAAAACAACAAATTAGTTTTTTTCAAACGACTAACTAATCATCTATCAAACAAAAAAAGTTTGATGAAATCGGTATAGCCGTTCTTGAGCAATTTAATCTCAAAGTTACATCGGATTGGCAGAATTTTCATTTTCCATGCATTATGGGGTGCCCCCTATGCCCAAACTATGCACTTTAAAAAAATTTTAAAATAAGTTGTATTTTTCATTTTGTCCATACTACTTATAGCCAAGTTTCAGGAAAATCAAAAATGGTCAAGTTTTCACAACTCGGTCTAGAACACGTTAACCGATTAACAGGTTTTAACAAACTATCCCAAAGAAAATATCATTTTATCCAAGTTATTCAAAATAATAGAATATGGTTCTCCAACTGCAATTTTCCTCTTTAATTTTTAAACATCTGGAACCAATAACGAAAGCTTAAATTTTTTTTCTTGAAAAGATAATTTCATTCGCTTGTTTTATTCCATTGACAAATTTTAATTTTGTACCACTTATTCAACTTAGATTTCGAGATAATTGGCCAAATCTATTATCATTTACGGAAACACAATAATCGAAACCACATATCAGTAGAATTCAGTTAATTTTTTTTTCTTTTGTACAACTTGCAACTCTATTGTAATTTCACTGTTAATATTTTTCTGTTATTTAACCAAAATTTAAAAAAATATCCCAAAATAAGGTTTTTTCTCTGTCAAACTATGATTTTTTCTTTATTAATTTAACCACTGCAATATTTTACATATAATTAAACGATAATATTGTAACAATATCAATGATTTAATTTGATTTAATGTTTTACTATCAAAAAGTAAATCACAAATCTAACTTTTAATCTATATTAAAACCTTTAGCGCAATAAATGCACTAATTCATTTCCATAAATGAAAAAAACTGATTGAGAGCTTATATACAAAAACAACCATGCTTATCTTAAAAACCTATCTAAAAAAAGAAAAAAAAGCGTATGAACATCTAATTATTGTCTCTTCATTATAAAATTTTCACTACTTTTCAGGAGACAACTAGTATTTTCATCATATGACGTCGCCACAGAGTATTTGGAAGTACAACACGCAGCACTATATTTACATGGAAAAACATTTCGCGGTTAAAAAAAATAGGTGTCAGTCTGTAATGACATCATACACAACAAATTATAGAAACAACCATATCTTCGAAACAAATATAATAGAAACCATAATTGTAAAAAAAAAAATGAAACAATAAATCGATTCTTCTTTTTTTCGATTTGAGTTTTTTGTTTATAAAAGAAAACAATGATGTCATCGTATAGACTTTGATTGATGGAATAAAGAATACAGGGAAGACATGAATTATTGTACTTATTGCGTTAAACGTTTTGTTTGAATTTATAATTCTTATATTCTTAAACAAGATTAGATGTTTTTTTTGTAAATGCAAAATGTTGCTCAATAACACTATCTAATTTTTAAAGCTGCGTGATAATCCATTTTTTGTGGTGGCCAACTTTCATTTGGCTGTGTTAACCGATCAGGTTCGTTCCATCTTAGTGCGTTACATTTTATTTCATGTGGAAGATACAACTATTTACTATTAATACCCTGTCGCAATCGACGTTTACATTAACATAAATAGACACATACGGTATCTATTTATCCCAGGGAATTAATTTTAAAAATGATACCTGAATGAACGGATAATGCCACTCTACTTATTTAATTTCAATCATTATGACTTCTAGAACAAACAAAATAATTTATTATAACTAACATGCAACGAAAAAGTAAAAACTAACAATGAGAGAAGTAATTAATTAATTGCATCAATTTCTAGTTAATATTTATATTAGACTTAAAAGATATTCCTTTCCGCAAACAATCATATTCAGACTACCGTAGCTGTAGGCTACGTATTCAGGCTACCGTAGCTGTTCTACGTAGCAATATTAGCAATAGCGGACGTAAAAGACCTTCAGAAATTTCGGTGCAACCAAAATTACCACTCTCAAAAATAGCCCACATTTCATGTCGTGATTACAGAAAAATTCCATATGTAACGGTTGTATTCATTTCAGCAACAATGTGTAAAATATAATTTATTATAAATTATGGAACGAGCTCACCTAATCAGCTACGTTTGACCATTTTGTTCACGGCCTCTGCTCATCTAATCTTAGTTTCACTCCGTTTGCTTACAGCCACACGGACTGAGGAATCTTTATCGTCATGTGTTATTTTTTTTGTTTAAAGACGATGACAAACGAAAACTTTGTATCCTTAACAATATATGTATTTCTTTATTTACTGAACAACCCAAGACACAAATAAACACAATTTTTCCAAACAGCCTTTTTATTTTTTTTATAATTTTCTCTATGATAAATAAATCACTTTACCACACATTATAATATAATAAATATTTATATGATTCAACAACAAACACAAATATTTAAATTAAAACAAACAAATCTATCAATATATAAATATTTTATATTTTTTTATTTGAGTAATTAATCACATTTTTTATTTCATTTTAAAATCACAACTGCGTAAAAAATAATTTTTTTATTGACATCTTAATTACAACTCAACAATAAATTGAAAAAATGTGGCTTTTTATATATTTTTAATTACTCTAAACAAGAAAGAAGAAGAGTTGATTGCCTATATTCTGAACTCGTCGTGCATATTGTAGTAAACAATACATTTACAATTTATTTACATTTTCACATTTACATTTTCAATTTGTTTAATTTATAACGAAACAGATTGTTTCATTGTTCCACAACATTTTTTCTTGTTTTTCTATTAATTGTAAGACATAAACAGAAAATAGGAACCACCTTATCATCAACAAATAATCATACCATGTCATCATCTGGTTTATTGCACACATCAATCGGCAAAAAAAAACAACTCACACAACGAAATGCTTCAGAAATGAAATTTAAAATGAGCATACATACTTTGAGTTTTTTCCATTTTTGTATATTTCAATACAACAAAATTATACGAAAAAGAGAATTCATATATTATCATCTCTTTCGTCTCGTTTTAATTAAGCAAAGAGATAATGAAAGAAAACAAATAAAATTCGAAACGTTTGTAAAGAGAATGCAAGTATATAACAAAAACAATTATAACCTTGATGCTTCGACAGTGAGTCAAAAATGTATGTTTACAGACAATGAGGTGGTATCATATATGAAAAAATGGAAAAATGTGGGTTGTATATTGCTACAAAAGATACCTGTTAGACATCACGTAATTTGCCGGGCATAAAAACCTGGGTTATAGGTAAAGGTACGTCATGTCCAAGTGTTCTACCAAACAATTATAAAACCTGCGAAGTGCGATTGGCAACAAATATGGGCCATCGACGAGGATGAGATGAAAACCAATCTATATCACGATTGTGGAATCAATTTGTTCACAAGGAATATGCTGAAAATCCACATTGCTTTCGCGTTTGACAAGATTGACTGAGTTGGTAAAAAACGCTGCTGCGCATTATTTTAATCTATGGCTTTTGCGGTTAGCAAGTGAAAAAATGTTTCTCCGTATTTGGTAGTAGTATACAGCGGCATATTCAAGTTGGCTGGCATCATAAAAGCCATGGACCTCAATCTTGGATTGTTGAGATGCTTGAGCCCATAGTGGAATGTAAATTTCTTGTATTTGGGGCTATGTTGACCGAATGAGTTTTCACTCTTAGGTTTCCCGTTGTGGTGATAGACTTAGATTTTATTTTGACATTTACACCATTGCAATACAACTCATATAGAATCAAAAATCTTCCATGCTTCAGGTAATAGTATTCGTTTGGATAGATTGGTGGTAAATAAGTGTGGTGCTTGCTGGTAAATAAGTGCGTAAGACACACGGGATTTGAACAGGTGTCTCTGATGAGTTTGAGTTCGAATCCCGGTACGAAACACACATAAAATTTCTAAAGGATTTTTCTAAGATAAAATGAAAAATGATTTCGAATTGCAAAATTCAAAGCATTTGCAATATGTACTTAAGGTTGGTTAAACTTATAATCATCCAAATATCTCAGATTTAGTATAAACTTACTGGAGCTTATGATTATTAAAAACACACTTATATAATATGAGATAGTGTTATATTTATTATGTTCAATAAAATATGGAAAATTGAGTATAAAATTTGAAACTTCAACGGGATGAAGTTCCCAAGCTGATTATCCAATTATTTGTTTGTCCAATAAATTGCCAAATCCGTTCTATCCATTCAATATCCATTCTATTCAAAACTAAATTCATCTGTTTTCATAATTAGCAAAAAAGATTAATTTAAATAGTGTTAATTCTATAAACATTGATTTTTTCCTGTCTAAACTCATACACAATATATATACATGAATATTAATTTATTCAAATAAACTCTATTTCAATTTAACGTTCAGAAGTCAAAATTTTAATAAATTTTAGTATCTTATAGAGTCAACACCTGCTGGTTAATTTTACAAAAATCAACTTATATATTTTTGTTTTAACAATTTTGATTTTTATTAACATAAATTATGAAAAACATTATTTTAGTTCCGCTGAGAATATTTGAAGCCAATTTTAAAACAAGTTTTCGGATCGTCATGACTTGTAGTAACAATAGTTGCAGGTTGCTTTGTGCTTAGTTAAGAGACGAAGTACATTATTTCCAAGAAACAAATAAGAATAGTAACATATTTTGCATTTAAACTTAGAAGACCTCCTAAGGTACAAAAATTTACGCCAATTCGAATGTTATTAAAAAGTTCATAGCTTCTTGAAGTCAAAACCTATAGCAATAATATCTCCCTCATTTTCCAAACCTTATAGCAATAATATGTAATAATTAAAAGATATAACACAATAATAGATAAAAATACTAAAATTGCCTTTAATCTTATTGTACCTTAACGTATAACTTTTAAGCATACTCCGGTATACATATTGTTTCTTCTATTTGTTGAGTTGAAAGAGATTAAAACAAACTAAAAAAAATTATAATTTATTACAAAATTAGTGTCAAAAATTTAATTAAATTATGCGTCAAATTTTTTTTTTAAATGAAAAGCAATAAATACCAACAAATAAATGATATTTGTAAAAGAACCGAAAACTATCAAGAAGAATTTAATTAAAAAAAAAATTTATTCTTGGAATAATAAATTTTGTTTGAATAAAGAAATCGATTTCGCTCTGCTTATGACATAGTTTGAATTCTTTGCAATCGGTTACAATATTTTATAGATATGCAAGTATTTATTATATATCGGTTATTATTTGTTTTCCAAACTTTCATGCAGTTTTACACCATAATCCAAATACTTCACGTTCTAGTGAATTCTAAGCTTATTTGCAAACAACAAACTACTTGTTCAATGTTCATCCCATAATTAACCATAAAATTTTTTTATTTTTGAATTTACACTTACCATAAATAACCAGCAAATAAAAAGTAAAGAAATCATTAATAATTAAAAGATATACAAATAATTCTTACTTCTTTGCTGTATTTTGTTTTTGGTAATGTTGACAAGTCATGTATAATTTACAACTAGAATAAATTTAATATTAATATATAATTTTTGGTTTTATTTTGATTTAAAATGTTAATGTTTAGTGATCATGGGAACATGAATTATAATTTTTTTTTTAATTTATGATAAAATTTATTGCAAATGGAAATGAAAATATTTTTCTTTGAATATTAATTCATTTATTATTTATGTTTTGTTGTATTATATAATATGTTTTGTAGTGTTATGTTAAATAACAATTATGGTAATGAATTGAATTAATATATGTTTTGATTTATTTATTATTTAATATGTTTTTGAACTAGATGTTTACTTTTTTTGATGGACATTAAAATGTTTTATATAAAATTTCGCAGGTAAACGATTTTGCATGCTGGATAGTTTAACGATTTTATGGAATTGGATTATCTGATTCTTACAGTTGTAAATATGGTTCACTATTGTGAAACCAAATTGTTTACCATAATATTTATGTAAGTGTTTTAATTGAAAAGCAACAAACCATGTTGGTAGCATAATTTTATTTGTAATGCTGGCATAAATTGTAATTGTTATAACAAGAATAAAAAGTGATTGTTTTGCTGTACGGAATTTTATTCCGATTCGTTGAGGACAAAACGCAAACATGATGAGCACATATTCCCCCAATTTTCAAATTATTTGTACAAGAGTGGAACACTGGTGTTTTTTGTAAGTTTTACGCATTCATTCTTACAAAACTTAAAAGTTAAAACAGAAAACAAAGCTTTTTGATTTATTTAATTATCTACATCGTTTTTCTTGCAAATTATTTTTCGTATCTCATGCACAAAAGCGTCTTATACTTCTAAACTATTCTTTGAGGCGTCATCTATTTGCTGATTGAGCCATATTGTTAAAGAACATCCCGTTTGATCAACGTAATATTTTGAGTTATTTTTCTAATTTTAAATATAACACGATTTAACGGATTGAATCGGCCTCTAAATTAAAAAAGATCGCCAAAGAACAATTATTAAATTGGAGTTGATTGGAGTTGGTAACAAATTGCTTTTCAAAAAATCATTTCTTCCAATAAAAATTTAGAGTGTCATCAGTGCCATATACAATGTTAATATTTAGCGTGAATTAAAGTGAACCAAATCAAAAGTTGAACCAGCATGACGAGTTCACATATAATAAACCTTTCTATTACGATCCATTTCTTAGCATGCAGCCTTTCAAACTATAGCTTGTTATCACATTTTCGGCCATCCATTTCATATTTATCCGTTATATTATTTTGCAGACACTATTCAATTAATATGATTTTCTTACACTCTCTATCAGCACCAGTTAAAACTTTTTCTTTTTATTCAGTCAGAAAAACAAAAAATCTTTGCTAATTTCAATAATTTAATTTTGCTTTAATTTCATAAATTTATTTATAATCAAAGTTGAAAAAAAACACATAATATAAACACAAAAACACTAGTGGCACTATCTAAAGACAACTTGTTTGTTTAATTTTAATTTACACCTCAACAAGATTTAAAAATATTTTGTTATTTATTTCTTAATATTACCCAAAAAAAAAGAGAGTTTAAAATTTGATCACATAAGCATTATTTCTCGAAAATCAACCAACCAAGAACGTACTCAATTATATAAAATAAAGAGACACAATATTCAAATCATAAACTACGCCCAATCTATTCATTAACATTAAATCGAGTTACATTTGATAATAATCAATTTAATAGGTGCGTCAACATTTAATATTACCAACATCTAGTCAAACATTGGCAATAAAAGGATCACTGTTATAAACAGCTGACTGAGAAATAAACTTATATAAGAAATACTGAAACATAAACTTACTGTTTAGAATGACTGAGAAATAAACTTACTGTTAGCGCAGCCGTAGCTGTTTGAACTACAAAGAGCTACTTTCGCAATCAACCACCTTTATAACGAACTCAAGGGTTCTTATTAGATAGTAGGTTTTTGTTCATACGATTTATGTTAGACATCACGGAATTTGGCAGGCATCACACATTTTAATTAAAAGAAATCACGCTGAAATGAAATGAATCGCGATGAGGCTTAAATAAAAAAATTACCGCCATTATAAATATATATTCTGAAGAACTATTAATTTCAGGTACATGAGAGACGACATTACCATAGATCACAATGAAAAACTATACGTAACTAAACGTAAAAAACAATTAATTTAACGAAAAATAACAATGAAAAATAAATTAAAAAGACAATAAGAAAACTATTACAAAATAAATTAACAGGGTTCTTTACTAAAGCTACTAATACATAATAAGTAATACCCTCCAAAATCTTCTTCACCCTTACATGAGCACACAGTTATCATGAAATTCCTTGATTGATTCTATTGTTGATATTTTTGGCATCCAGAGTTTCTACACCACAAATCGCTAGAAATAAAAAAACGACAACCCAATATATACGAACAAGAAAGTTAAATCGCGAAAAAAACGTAAAGAGCGACCACAACGAGAAAAATGCTTATGAAGTCAATTTCCTATCTCTCGTTATACACAATTTATTAAACCTAAGGCTTGTTAATTAATTTATATGTATATTTGTAAAATGTTTGACTATTTATTCATGTGCAAAAAGAAATATTAATTTACTTATGTCTATTTATATTTGTGCAAGTAAAGAATTGATTTACATATATGTGCTAGGAAAAAATATTAATTTACTTAAAAATTATTTATATATGTGCAAAAATAGAGATTGATTTACTTATAATTAGCATAAAATATTTATTTGTTTGTTTGTTTATTTAAAAAACATTTATTTATTTATTTAGAAAATATTTATCTATTTATTTAAAAAATATTTATTTATTTATTGGTAAAATATTTATTTATATATTTATTTATAAAATATTCATTTATTTATTTTTAAAATGTTTATTTATTTATTGGTAAAACCTAATATTTGTTATTTATTTATTTATAGTTAGAGCTAAAGATCGAACTCGCGATCTCTCCCCAGCAACGATATGTGAGGTTCAGAGTAGAGTTAGGTCTAAAAATTCTAAAATCGACACTCGAAAAAACCTCCCGAATGATGAAAAGAAAACCCAGCATCCGTTTAAAGATTTGTTACGAAGCAGTTATACAATCTCCTTAATATAGAGTCGCTCTACTCTCTCACATGCACTCATTTATAAATTAAGCTCAAGAAGTTTTGAAATTGTTCTTTTTTCTTTTTTCGAACACAGTTTCTTAAATTAAATTCGTAATCATCTTTTACATATTTTTTTCCAAGTTTGTTACGAAGCAGATGTGCAATCTCCTTTGTGGGTTTCATTATCGTTAAAAAAATAAAACAATCTACCAGATAATGCCTACCATTTTTTGATTGTCGTTTAAGAACGGCCTTTTTCAAACTATAAATGCCAGCCGATAGAGGTCTTCCATCTCTTGTTTCGACTATTTGTCTGATCAGAAAACATCTGTTTGGCCGTTTGTTTTGACGTCTAGCTGTGGTGTTTTGATGTGTTGTTTGAGTTTTTTTAATGAACAAACTAAATAGTATAATTACGAAAGTAAATAATAAAATCGGGATCAAGATATGCGATAAAGAGTGATAACCAAGGCTGAAAGAATAATACACCGGCTGATGGTAGGTTTTGTTTGTATACTTAATCAAAAACCAAATGGTTTATTTCGTTGTGGTGTGATAAACGGAATGTCAAATAAAATGATACTTGAAATCTTATAAAATGATAGTTGAAAGTTCTGTGATAGCAAATGTTTGTTACATACCCAAATAATAATTGCATTCATACCTCATGATAGTAAAAAATTCTGTGATAACAACTAGTTTAAAAGACTTGTGATAAATGTAATGTTATATACTAAATAATAATTGTGTTCATAACTAATGTGAGTAGAAAAATAAATATAGAGAACTGTGATAGCATCGGTTTCAAAGAGATGCATTAAAAAATTGTTACCGGCTAAAATCATAATTGTAATTATATTAATCTATTGTTAAAATATGTTTTAATTAGATGCAAAAAAAAAACCTGTTCATCAATAAAATCATAATTCTATCAAACGGTTGTTACAATTCATTGTTAACCCTCGCATCAAAGTGAAGTGAACCAGGGAATACGTATGGATGATCACTTTTGTTCTAGATGTTAAAGTACCTTAAATAATTTACCACAAGCCACAATCATATTACGTGTGCTGAATACTTTGATGCATTTCAGCGGTAACCATTTTGTTTGTGTGACGGATTGTCATCATCCTGACTGCGGAGTAATTGGATATTTCCGGAATATCATTTAATATCGCTATCATCAACGAGCTTTGATTGTAACAATTGGTCCAACATCGCTATTATCCTGAATACTGTATTTTTCCAACGATGAACTGGATTAGGATAGATGAGTAATTGATATTTTTTTTGGAGCGGGATCTGGGCTAGCTGTGGGGTGAGTCATATTCTTTATTTTTATGGGTATGTATGTATGAGTGAATGTGTGCGTGAGTATATGTGTGTGGGCATAAATACATGGGGTGCGAATGTTGGCTGTGAAGATTTAATTAGATTAGTTTTATTTCATAGTGTCGTGCGATATTGATAAAAAAAAAACATATGTATGAAAAGTTTTTTGTGTATTTGCCAATGAAATAAAAGAAGTTCATTTCGAAGAACAATATTTTTACTTTATTTCTTCTGAGATTCATACCGCGAAATTCGGTAAAAAGTGATGACGTCATTAAATTGATATGACAAATATTTATTGTTTTCGCATTGATTCCGAAATCATTAAAAGTTGTTGAAATGTTTTATCAGATTTCCAATATTGATAAATTTTTTTATGGGCTGGGAAAGACCAAATATTTATAAACATCAACAATAAATGTTGGACGATTTAATTTAGGTACACCATCAATGTGTTCCAGTGCCCAACCAGCTGCATCGTATGATAGTGTATCAGCATGGCGTAACTACTTTATAGCAAATAAATGGCAAGAGCTGTCTGCCAAACGAAAAATTAGCTTATTTTTACACATATTATTAGTCTGCATATGTTTGCTAATATTGGGATTTGAAAATTGGACATCTTTAAATTTTAACTTAGAATTTACGCGATCAGATTCGAATGAATATAACAAGGACAGCGGTATTATATTAATAATTGCTGTTGTATCAATTATCTATATTCTAACATGTAGCGTACCACGAATTTTTAATCGGATTATAAAAGAAAGATTTATAGAAAATCCCATCGAGCAATTTATCGATGTTTGTTCAATAGCAAATAGGTCTGTTTTTTATATTATTTCTTTTCCAATCCTTCAGATTTTATATTCATGGACTATCTTCACCCGGTTTTTCAGATACCGATATGTGTTCAATGATAATACTATTTAAACGGGAAAAAAATAATATGGGTGGACATCGTGGATTGATGACGGGATCCGAACAACAAACAAATACTTTATTTACTCCAATTAATCTACGTACCTATTATGATAAACTAATCACATTACTTAAAAAAAAAAAATAAAAATAAAACCAAATTTTGTCACCGCTGCTTACTGACGTGCTTTTTCTGTGTATGAAAGTGTGAGTGTATCAGGTGCGAGTGTGTATGAAGGTGTGAGTGTATCAGGGGCGAGAGCGTATGAATGTGTGAGAGTATCGGGTGAGAGAACGTATGAATGTGTGATTGAATGTAGGGTTGGACGTGGTGATCGTGGTTTGTTCACATATGGGGGTCGCCAGAGTCTATCTATTTCACTTGCTTGTTTGTTTTATCCGTTCTTATCATGTGATACGCGTACAAGACGGTTATTTGTGCTGGAGCAGCAGGCTTTCTTTTTCGTCCCCACAGACTGAAGCTAGTTTGGGGCGTAAAAATCTCTTCTAGGTGCGCGGCCTGCTATGCCACTTCATTGGTTTATCAATGAAGCAGTGCTTCATTACAGATTCAGAATAAATATCTAACAAAAATCAGATGCTGTGTTCTTTCATCCCCAATACTAAGAAAATATATAAAATAAAAAGAAAATGATGAACAGAACTCAGCACTGGTTAAGCAGCTAACCAGAAGCAGTTAAAGAACTCAGCACTGGTTAAGCAATCAACCAGAGGCAGTTCATTAATCTTAAAACTAAGAAAGTTAAAACTAATATCGTTGCTGAGAGTAGACCTGTATAGAGTTCCAGCCCTCAGATCCGGCTTCAATACAAAATCACTTATAAATTTAAAAAAATCATTTGATGCATCATAAACATTGATCAAAATAATATATAACAATAGGTATATCATAATACAATAGTATATATAAAAAAATTACAATAGGTATATAAAAACACCATAGGTATATAATAATACAATATATAAAAAAAATTTAATCAAATATCAAACAATAGATGCAACAAAATCATTACAAATTACAATATTCAATAACATCAAAAACGTTATTAAAAAAACCGTATCATTCAAAAATATAAAATTATAGGTATTACAAAGTTAATACAGGTATTAAAACATCCAATATATTACAATAACAAAAAAAATCGTTATATGCTGATATGAAAAATACAAAAAAAAAATATCAAAAAAGTTCATATTGAAATATGATCAAAAATATTTATTTATTTATTTTATTTCCCTTTTCTTTTTTTTAATTTTTTTGAAATAATACATAATTTAAAATTATACAAAAGAAAAGAAAATTAAGAGATTTCTTAGTTCTAAGGAACTAGTTTTGAAATCACTTTCATTATAGATAATATATTTTTTGTTTTTGTTTATTGGGGGGTGATATTTCATTGTGAATGTTGAAAGTAATAATTTGAACGAATATAAGTAATACAAACTTACTAAAATGACTCTAGTGTGAAAAAGAAATGTTATATTATACGTAAAACAAGACCACTAACATAAATAAAGAATTCAGGATCGCATTTACAAGATCCAATAATACGAACGTATCCAAACCAATCTGCAATCATTCAAAGAGCAACGCGAAACAGAAATTCTATATCCGACTGATTGAGAAGCCAAAATTTTAATAAGTTTAGAAATTGATTTATATGTGATGCACACTGTATATAAGGCGGGAGATGGTTAAAGAATACTGGAGCAAGACATAAATAAAATCTACGGAAGAACTCAGTTTTGAAAACTGGGATCTGACAAAGATTGTTATTTCTAAGATTGTACGCCTGTTTCTGTACGACATTCTTATGTCCACTCCTCATAAAGTATATTTTTAATACCTTAAATACATACAAATAATTCAAAGGTAAGATCCTTGCTTTCTGAAATAATGGAAATGAGTGAGTGAATCTGTTTCTTTTACACATGATTCTAATTACATGTTTTTGAACTACGCGCAGAGAATTTAGGGTGCTATTATATATTCCACCCCAACAACATAATCCATATTGGAGTTTGGACTCAACAAGAGCACAGTAAATTATCCGCATTACGTTAAAAGGGCACAAAGATCTAAGTCTATAAAACTTTTGAAGTAGAGCAATAACATAATTTGTTACATTTTTTACCTGTTCTTGCCAATTTAAATAACTATCTATTGTAATACCAAGGTATTTAAATTTATCAACTGCTTTTAATGTTAAGCAGTCATTACTACAAGGAGCATTAGAACAGGACGATGAATGATAAATAATATCTTCCACAACCAAACCGCGGTTAGGTCTGAAAAACATGGTATTGGTTTTGTCACTTAAGACCATGTTGTGCTCGTCAAACCAATTTCGCAGAAGCTTTAGATCAGAATTTATATTCTCAATTATAGCATCAGGTGAATTATTTATGAAAAGAAATGCCATGTCATCTGCAAAAGCTATTATTTTTGATGAAAAGTTTAGCCCAAAAATAGAGTTTAGATAAATTAAAAATAGAACAGGGCCAAGAACTGAACCTTGTGGGACACCACTTGAAAGGACACCTTCACTGCTATATACTCCATTAATCTTAACTCTTTGAGTTCTATTTGTTAAGTAAGACTTCAACCAATTCAATGTAACTCCTCGAAACCCAATATTTTCCAGTTTTTGTAAAAGAATACTATGGATTACTGTGTCGAAAGCTTTAGTAATATCCACATAAATGGCAGCAACAGACAATTTATCATTTAAGGCTGTATAATCAGCATTCAAAAATTCAAGTAGAGCATGCTCTGTGCTCCTTCCATTTCGAAAACCAAATTGAGAACCATGCAAGAACATAATTTTGTCTAAATACTTAAGAATTCTAGTTTTAACTAGCCTCTCAAATACTTTAGAAAAGGTGGAAAGTAACGAAATAGGCCTGTAATGGTTCATGTCTAACAAATCGCCCCTTTTGTGTATAGGAATAACATCTGCTATTTTGAGACAATCCGGAAAGACTCCTTGTTCTATACTCAGATTGAACAAATATCGTAAGACATCAGCAATTTGGCATGCTATTTTTTTAATAACATTACTACTGATATTATCAAAACCAGATGACGATTTGTTATCTAGAGAATTTATTGTGAAGTAGATCTCAGATGCTGTTATAGGATCAAAGTAAAAACTTCCTCTCTGACGTTTGTCAAAAATTGTAGTTTGACTATTAGAATTAAAGCTATTTGTATTACCAACTGACAGGAAATGTAAATTAAAAGCGTTAGCAATATCTTTTGGGTTGGTAACTACAGTACCTGAGATAGATTTCACTTTCTCAATTGGATTTGTGGATGAAGAAACATTATCTATAATTTCATTCAATAACTGCCATTGGCCTTTACAATTTTTTTTAACAGAGGCAAATTTCTTGAGATAGTACTTTGTTTTGCTCGAAACTATTTCTTCAGATAGGTTCTTACAAAGCTTTTGAGAAAGTTTTTGCAGTTTTACATTATGTGGATGTTTCTTAGCTTTTTTACCAATAACATTCTTCCGATTACATTTTTTGCTCAGGTTGACGGTTATCCATGGTCTAAGCCTTACTGATTTATTTTTACTGACCGTATTACATGAACTGTCTTTTATTTTATTAGAGAGGATTCTCAGAAATTTATCAAATGCCGTTGAAGGATTTTTGTCTGCATAAACTGACTCCCAGGATTCAAATAAAAGTTGGTTCCTAAGAATTTCATAGTTAACTTTACTAACAATTTTCGTAGGCTTTTTTGAATGACTACGTAGGGCAGATAATGATGGTATACTAACTGAAATCGAGATAAACCTGTGGTCGGAGACATTAAGATTCAAAACAGAAGTATTAATAACACTAGATGAATTGTTACAAGATCTATAAAAAACATGATCGATACACGAAGCAGACAAATTACCATTTTTCGAGTAGGCGACCCTAGTAGGTTCGTTGACTAGAGACTCGAGACCAAATGAAGACAGCAATATAGTGTAATCATGGCATGAGGATGGCAATTCCAAAATATCAATGTTGATATCACCTAATACCATTAGGTTAGTATTTTTAATACTAGAAACACATCTAGTAATATCCGCTAAGAAAACTGCTTTGTTAATAAATTGTAGTCGATAGAAACAGAAAATCACAAATCTCTCATTATTTAACGAAAAACTTACTTTAATCGCATCAGCACTTTCAATAATAACATTTTCAACATGGAACTCAAAACAATTTGAAACGAAGACTGCAACTCCCCCTGCTCTGTAATTGCTATTAGAACAGGCATGCAATGTGTAATTATCGAGTTGGAAATCGTTAAGATCAAGTGATTTAGTCCATATTTCCGTAAGAAACAATAAATCTGGCGTTTTTCTGAGTGATTGCAAGTTGGTAAGTAGCTTGTCCATATTTGCATTCATACTTCTAATGTTCTGATGCGCAATATATAACTTTTCCATTTTGACAGAAGGAGACTGGTTGGTTTAATCTAAAAAACGAAAAATAGATCAATAAATGTAAATATAGTATAAATATATATGATACGCGATTAGAATAAGGAAACTGAACTAATGATTTAATACTATTAGACTTAAAAAAGAATAAGTTTTTCTTAAATTTTGTCTAGATCTTCTAGACTTTTAATATATTTTATTTCAGCCTTATCCTGGTAACGCATCATTATAGTTGATCCTCGTATCCAAAGATATTTATATTTTTTATCCTTTTTAACTTGTAGTGACTTTTTGTACAGATCTCTCGTCGACTTATTTATCCAATCATTTACAAATACTGGTTTAGTATCTTGGCCATAACCCAACATTTTCAGGTTCAAATTTATTTTATTTTGGTATTTTAATTTAAATATCTCCTCTTTTGTCGAACGCCTTAGAAACTTTACACGTATAATACCATTGCTTTTAGAGTTATCTCTAATCTTTTTATGGTAGCAATAATCAATTTGATCAGCAGAAATGTCAATATTAAAACCATTTTTGAGAACTTCAATAACTGTTGGCACAGGATTTTCACATTTCTGAGAAGGAAGACCAATAATATCTATCACATTCTCATTTAGTTGATGTTCCAATTTATTTACTTTATCTTCTAGGCTATGAATTTTACTTTGAAGCAAAGCGTTTTGTTCAGTAAGCTCAAGAATCTTATCTAAAGCTGATTCTAGTTTTGAAATTTTATCGATGGATGACTGGTGATTTGTTTTTACTACCATTTTTAATGACATGATTTCATTATAAATTTTATCTACACTCGAAGTATCCGAACAATTTCCAGAATTAGGTACATCTTGTCGAATTTGGTTGAAAATATCTACATCATCAGATACCGATTTTGATTTTGATTTACTGATTTGATTTAGTTTAGCACAATCAATACATTTCCAATTATTTGATTCTTTAAATATTTGAATATCAGCTGGTAATAGATTTACACAAATATGATGAAATATACAGCGACAAACAGTACAACTTATTATGACGTTTTCACCTCTATTTATTTTTTTGTTACATGTTTTACAGTTAGTCATATTAATATTTTGTTTTATTGACTTTGATATTTACATACAAAAATACTTGATTCAACAAATCACAATAAAAAATCAGAAAAAAGTCTATTATTGCATTACAAAATGCTTTTTTTATATAATTAATAACACAATATGGTTTTGTAACAATTTATAACTAATAAAAGTATTTTATATTAGAATTTTATATATTATTCACAATTTTTTATATGATCTATTGTTTAATTGATGCTCACCCCTTGAAAGCAAAACCAACAACCAAAAACCAAAAACCAACCAACCAACATATTAAAATATAAAACTTTTTTTGTTGTTATATAACGGGGAACCCGTTATATAACTGGTTTTTGTTCGGCGCCAGTGAAACGTGGGACTTTTAACGAGTATAATAGATACCTACGGTATCTATTTATCCAAGGGTTATTTTTCTAATTTTAAATATAACATGATTTAACGGATCTAATTGGACTCTAAATTAAAAAAGATATTTAAAGCACAATTATTAAATTTTGGTCATTTTAACTTCTACAACAAACAAAAATAATTTATTAATCTTACATGCAAAACTAGAATTAACATTGAGAGAAATGATAAAATATAATACTGTTGATTGTAGTCTTCCTTTGTGTCAACTTTCAATCAATATGCATTATACGCCAGGTTTAATTTTTTTTTATTTTCTGCAGCCAACAATTATATTTATTCCAAAAACGCTGTTTAACATAACGATATTGTAGTGGACGTGAAGATTCTCAGTAAATACTAGGCAACAGAAATGTGCCACTTTCGCGATAAGCAACTTTTCGTCTAATGGTTTAAATATGATACCAAGCACTGATCTCCACATGAATATAGATTTTATAGACAATAATGGAATGAACTCACCCCCAAATCGTCATCGTTTGACATTCCGGTGCACGCCTCTGCTTTTTCTTATTATTATTCACGAGCACGGTTGACAAAATAAATTCAATATGTAATACCGTGATTGAAAACACAAATTTTTCTTTTCTTATATATTTTTGTTCATTAATTTTTTTCTGGTTTATAGACAAAACCTTATCGAAATAATTTCTATTTATAAAATATTTTTCTTTAAGCTTGTAACATTGAGACAAGATTATGTTTTTATTAAAATTATTTTTATGTTAATTTTGGTTCACTTTTCTAATATCATTAATCACATAACTGTTTCTTTAAGGAAATCAATTGAATTCTATAATTATACATCACAAATAATAAGAAATTTTAATTTTAAAATAATTGTAAACATCCACTATGAAACAATATTTCCAATTCAATTTTGGATAACAACTCAGATTTTTGAAGAAAAATTCTTCTTTATATATTTTAAAAATTAAAAATAAAGATGTGGGTGTAGGAGTCATTACACGAAACAGATGCTCGTTATTTACATTGTTTGTAATCAATACCTTTACAATTTAGAAAACGTAACCAGTTAATAACAGATTGTCTCATTTTTTCTATAACATTTTTCTTGTTCTTCTACCAATTTATAAAACATTAACAAAAGTAAGAACCATCCGTTTAAAATATGTTCATGTATGTAAAATTTCATTTCTATCTCCGTTTTATTATTACAATATAAAGAGAAAAATTCAAACCTTAGCGTTTTTATTAAAAACAAAAACCAAACAAAAGTCGAAACGTTGTAAAGAGAATTCACAAAACTATTAAAATGTGTATTATGGACAAGAGTGAGTCAAAGAGTTATTTGTATGTATGATGAATATGATGTTAAATGTAAAATTATGATATTACAGAACATATATTTGGGAAGGTCAGAGATGGAAATTATAAAATATTGGCCGTTGTTCTTGAAAATTACGTGCGCCAATTTTCTGATTCTTTGAGATGTTGATTTTTGGTTGACTACGTTTAGTAGTACATTGATGGACACTGGTTCTTAATCAGTTCACACTCCAGATGTCCGTCAGATAAAACCGAGAAAATATTAGAAATTAGAAATATAAATCCAGAAGTTTTTACTAGTATCCAGCAATCGCTTGGACCATTGGCGATATTGTTGCTTTATCGTGCTAAATCAGAATTACTAATCATCATTGTTCATCAATCGCCGTGACCAGAGGGGCATCATGTAAAAGAATTATTGCTTATTATCATAGTTTATTGGTTAGTATTAGTTGGTCAAGATGACTTACTATAAGAAAAATTTTCTTTGGAATTAAGAGTTGGATCTTATGCGACCTGGATGAGTAAAACATTTTTATTTTTATATAAATGTAATAACGTAATTGAAGTGGTGTGTGTGTTTGGATCTTGGTTCCTTCGTTTTTTGTGGTCAACAGAGTCCCAGTTCCTTGTTTTACTCATTTAAATCCGTTCGCTTGCTAGTTTTGTTTACGTAGGTTGTTCTAATGTTTCGGATAGTGTTTGCACGATCAGTGTTCATTAAATATGCTGGCGTTGGGTGTAATTAAAAGTAGTTCTATTTATTGAATTTCACCAAGTACTCGTTTTGGTATGCAAAACTGGCAAAGTACGCCTTTGCTTGGAGTTCTAAAAGAAAGTTGCCCATATTCTTCGCCAAATTGATGGCTTTTTAAGTTCCTTACCTCATGCCAACTTCATTGTTAGCCTAGGTTTGAAAGAAGCTTTCTGTGATAGCTGAATAAATTAATGGATCTGGTGATCCATCTCCATTGAAGATTCCATGTCTTCGTATAAATTCCAGAAGTAAAATAATTGGGATACGCAGTAGGTATAGAGGTGAGTTGAAACTAGACGACGGTTAGGGCTTGGATGGCTAACCAAATTAAACCCTTTATTTTTCACTGTGACATATGCAAGATATTCCAAAATCCTTGTGCTATTTTACGCGCTCTCTTGGTTACGTCCTTGAAGTCAGAAAGACTTGGTCAACGATTGTACATTGACATAGTCGATCCTTATCCCACAACAAAGTCCAGTTACCTAGCAGTTTTGATTGTCTTAGACCACCTCACTAAGCTCCCTTTCCTATTTCCTAAACAATTGTCTCAGACAATGCTTCGCAGTTTAAACTTTAAATCTGAAATATTTGTAAATTTCCTTTCAAGGAATGTGGTTAACCTTCTTTTACAGCTTTATACTCTCCATAAGCTAACGCATCCGGGTGAGTGAACAGACGTGTCATCACTGGAGTACATGCGTATCTGGCCGAAGACCATAGTCGGTGGGAGATCCATCGTAGTGAAATCGCTTGCGCTTTTCGATGCTTTGTTTATCAAACTCTAGGTTGTTTGCTCTATTTTGCCTTCATTGGTTTAGCCATGATAGCTTATGGTACGTCCTATTCTTTTCTTCTGCGCTTAAATTGTCTGGACAAGAGCGGAGAAATTCTCGATCGTTCCGATCAATTATCCACTGAATTTTTTGTGGCTCGATAAAATTTGCTTGTTCGGAAACGTGCCTTTGTGCCAGGTGACATTGTGTTCTCACCGAAGTTTCGTATTGAGTGACGCTGAAAACTGAAGGCCAGAGTTCGTAAGTGAGTAGGTACGTTTCTTACGAGCTGGAGGATTTGATTTCACGACGCCATGACGTCTATCATTCCAAAAAAAGACATGCGTCAGTAGTTATTGACTACTTGCTATTTGTCTGTTTAATCCCTAATATTAGGTCGTTTGTTTCCTATTTTTATCTTTGTTTTTTGGTCTGTGTGTGGATGGCAGAGTGTGTTAGTCCATTACCAACAGACAACTTTTGTGTTTTGGTTGAGATGTTTTTTTAATAATTTTTTTTTTGCAAGGAACTGATTACTTTACGTTCATATATCCGATTGAGGTTGTCGTTTTGTTGATTTTATATTTTGTTGCTTTTGTAAGCTTTCTCGTTTAGCCCGACTAGCTCAGTCGATGGAGCAGGAGATATTTTTCTGGGTATGGGTTCGTTATCCTACTCACCAACTTTTATTGCTGTACTTTTCAGAACAAATTTTTGTGTAACATTCCTGTACTTTTCAGACGAACCTGCTAGCCCTCCCCTTTCGTTCTGTCATGTAATAGATAAGACCTTAGAATGCGCACATTTTTTCTTATTGTTTACTTCCTCTGATTTTTTTTACTTTAACTTCTTTTGATTATTGTAATACACAGTAAATACAGTTATCAACCGAAAATTCCATTCGTGCCATGCGTTAGTTAATTAGAATTTGTTCGTATACTCATCATTTGATTTCCACTATATGCTTTAAAAATTCTTTTGTGAGGACAGGTAACGCTAGAGATAAATAAATTATACCATATGTAGCCAGCTGTTTGGGTTAGCATGTGTTTTATGTACGTATGTGAAAATGGACAAAATTTCATTACATGAAATGTATGAAATGAAATGATCCACAATCCAGTTAGCCCGTCGGGCTGATGACCGCATAGAGAAACGATGCTGATGCTGTATCACGGATCTTATCTGCTTAACCATCTCAGCACTTCCAAAATGATAGGAACTGCTATAAATTGATTTTTTTGGTGATTTTGGTCAACTGACTTACTGAAATATTGGTCAAACCCTTCGATTAACATTTTTGTTTTAAATTCGCCGATCGTTTTTTAGGCCGCACATTAAATCTAAAGATTTAATTGGCTCACAATTTTTCTTAAAAGATCAAACCTCTAATTAATCAAATTTTAACTTAAATGTACCGACCACGTAAAAACATCAAAAAAATTAAATAAATAAAACCAGGAAGTGTTTTATATCAAAATTTCTAAATTGATAGCAGTTTGTTTATGTGCCAAAAGTTGATTGCATCGTTCACGCCTTTTGACCTAGGATCACAAAATATGGTCAAATATTTATACAAAAGAGAAATAATTTCATATTTTCAAAACAGATTGATATCCTACCAACACCGCTCTCAAATTATAAGTGTCGGTTCCATTAACCAAAAACGAAAAGGTGATATAATCAAATCTAATAAAATAATTTTGTTTGAGAATCATTACAAAAACCTATAGAAACCACCGGAAAAATGTAATCCGACAGTTATTATTGGATTTTTGGATTAATCAAAACACAACAAAAACTAAACGAAATAATTTTATTTAAAGAAAAAAAAAATTAAACTATGATCATACGATAATAGTGGGTGGCCATAGTAAAATAACGAAATTAATTGTCCCGTAAATTAGAAATTAGAGCTATGTATTTCGTTGTTTAGCTCATGAATGAAATGACATCGAAAAAATCAAAAAAACTATAAAAGAACAAACGAAATTCTCAGCATGAATATTTGATTTAGTAAAAAAAAAATAACAAAAAATTATATAAAATTCAACAATAATTCAACAATAAACCGGAAAATAAATCGTTTGAAGAGGTTCAATTTTGTTCGGTCAAACACAAAAGTAATAATCCTCAAACCAAAATGAACCATCCAACAACGGGTGGTCATGTATTAAACAAAAAAATGTGAGAAAAAACTATTATCCGTGACACATCTTACACACAGAAAAAAAAAAATTGAAATAAATTTGTTGACGAGAATTAATCGATTTTTATATATTTTTTTTTTAATGTAACGAAACGTTTTCAAATATGTCACACTTTGTTGATTATCTTTAATGATTGGAAATCGGTATAAGAAAACTATAATAAAATATTTGACTTAATTGACGATTTTATAGTCGTTTGAAGGTTTTGATGAATAGATATTAAGTAATTTGTAGTTTGGAATTGAAATTTTTTGAACTGGATTCGTAAAATGGTTGTTAAAGGATATTGAAAAGATCGTTTACGATTATTTGTCACAGCTCATTTGAATTAAGGAATTTTGTATAGCAGTTTAAGATTCATACCAACTTTATGTTAATCTTTGTTTTTGTTGCGTGAGAGAATAGATCATTGTAAAGGTTTCTCGTTCGTCAAACTCAGGCAATAGTTTGTTCCAGTGAGAGAGAACTAATGCGACGCGAATTTCTTGGATTGATTCGCAATATTGCGCCTATCCAAGGAATGGAACATTTAAGAACATTTGTCAGCAAGAGGGGTCGATTTGATCGATTACGATCAATGTTGATATATGGGTCTGACTACCCCGCGTACTCCAGTCCCTGCCATTGACATATAAGTTAGCGTGGGATATCACGTACCACTGGCAATGTTAGGAGATATCATTAGTGAAGATGATATCTTAGGGTGCTGGCGGACGAACTTTAATTAGTCAACGGCAGCACTCCCAGTCTTATAGCTATTCAGCGTTCCTTCAAGAACCGGAATTTTACTTACCGATCAAATCAACCCATTTCTGAGGTGACATGCATGAAATTTTCAAGTACCCTCCCCTGGTTCATAAAGGAAATATCTTCACTTCAACGGCTGTGTTGACCACCTGTTCCAAAAATGCCTTTATTATTTTGAAACTGACGAAAGCAAGTTAACCGTAGTAATAATTGTGTAGTGTGTAGTGCTACGTAGAGTTTTTTGTTAGGACTGTGGGAAACTGGATGTCTATTGTCCAAATTTTGACCATTGTCAAAGAAAAGCAAAAAAGAGGCTGAGATAGCAAGATCCGTTATCGCTCCCCAGACCTCCATTAGAATTAAGTAACTGATTTTGTAGTTTGAAAATTTGAAATAATTGTTATTTTTTGCAAGTTAGATTGTTGTTTCTACTATATGTACATTGTACATACATAGTTACATTATTATTATTATTATTATTGCAATAAATAAATTATTAATTTCTACTTCTAATTGCTGTATGTAGTTGCTGTGTTATTGTCATATAGCTTTATTGAAGATGGCGTTTTTAGTTTATAATTAAAATATACTGTCAAATCAAAAAATATTTTGTGAACATGTTTTGATGTTTGACATATTTTTTTTCGCTTGCAACAAATATTTTCGCATGCGACATATTGTTTTGATGCTTGACATAATTTTTTTCGCTTGCAACAAATATTTTCGCATGCGACATATACTATTTCGAAGATGAAAATTATTTTGTAGGCGTATGTGGGAAATATATATTTTTCGTTTATTTTATTTTAGAACAAAATTGACGTAGTTTTACGTTAATATTAGGGTAGATTTGGAACAGACAAAAACTGGAAAAGAATTTACTTTTGAATGTTTGAATGTTTGAATGTTTGAATGTTTGAATGTTTTTACTTCTCTTGATGTTTGACATATTTTTTTTCGCTTGCAACAAATATTTTCGTATGCGACAAATACTATTTCGAAGATGAAAATTATTTTGTAGGCGTATGTGGGAAATCTGTATTTTTCGTTTATTTTATTTTAGAACAAAATTGACGTAGTTTTACGTTAATACTAGGGTAAATTTGGAACAGACAAAAACTGGAAAAGAATTTACTTTTGAATGTTTGAATGTCTTTACTTCTTTTGATGTTTGACATATTTTTTTTCACTTGCAACAAATATTTTCGCATGCGACAAATACTATTTCGAAGATGAAAATTATTTTGTAGGCGTATGTGGGATATATATATTTTTCGTTTATTTAATTTTAGAACGAAATTGACGTAGTTTTACGTTAATATTAGGTTAAATTTGGAACAGACAAAAACTGGAAATGAATTTACTTTTGAATGTTTGAATGTTTTTACTTCTTTTGATGTTTGACATATTTTTTTTCGCTTGCAACAAATATTTTCGCATGCGACATATTGTTTTGATGTTTGGCATATTTTTTTTCGCTTGCAACAAATATTTTCGCATGCGACATTTACTATTTCGAAGATGAAAATTATTTTGTAGGCGTATGTGGGAAATCTGTATTTTTCGTTTATTTTATTTTAGAACAAAATTGACGTAGTTTTACGTTAATATTAGGGTAAATTTGGAACAGACAAAAACTGGAAAAGAATTTACTTATGAATGTTTGAATGTTTTTACTTCTTTTGATGTTTGACATATTTTTTTCGCTTGCAACAAATATTTTCGCATGCGACATATTGTTTTGATGTTTGACATATTTTTTTCGCTTGCAACAAATATTTTCGCATGTGACAAATACTATTTCGAAGATGAAAATTATTTTGAAGGCGTATGTGGGAAATATATATTTTTCGTTTATTTGATTTTAGAACAAAATTGACGTAGTTTTACGTTAATATTAGGATAAATTTGGAATAGACCAAAACTTTTGAAGAGAGAATTTACTGAATTTACTTTTGAATTTGTGAATGTTTTTACTTCTTTTGATGTTTGACATATTTTTTTTTCGCTTGCAACAAACATTTTCGCATGGGACATATTGTTTTGATGTTTGACATATTTTTTTTTGCTTGCAACAAATATTTACGCATGTGACATATTGTTTTGATGTTTGACATATTTTTGCCGCTTACAACAAATATTTTCGTATGCGACATATGCTATTTCGAAATTATTTTGTAGGCGTTTGTGGGAAATATATATTTTTCGTTTATTTTATTTTAGAACAAAATTGACGTAGTTTTACGTTAATATTAGGGTAAATTTGGAACAGCCAAAAACTGGAAAAGAATTTACTTTTGAATGTGTGAATGTTTTTACTTCTTTTGATGTTTGACATATTTTTTCGCTTGTAACAAATATTTTCGCATGCGACAAGTACTATTTCGAAGATGAAAATTATTTTGTAGGCGTATGTGGGAAATACATATTTTTCGTTTATTTTATTTTAGAACAAAATTCACGTAGTTTTACGTTAATATTAGGGTAAAATTGGAACACACAAAAACTCGAAATGAATTTACGTTTGAATGTTTGAATGTTTTTACTTCTTTTGATGTTTGACATATTTTTTTTCGCTTGCAACAAATATTTTCGCATGCGACATATTGTTTTGATGTTTGACATATTTTTTTTCGCTTGCAACAAATATTTTCGCATGCGGCAAGTACTATTTCGAAGATGAAAATTATTTTGTAGGCGTATGTGGGAAATATATATTTTTCGTTTATTTTATTTTAGAACAAAATTGACGTAGTTTTACGTTAATATTAGGGTAAATTTGGAACAGCCAAAAACTGGAAAAGAATTTACTTTTGAATGTTTGAATGTTTTTACCTCTTTTGATGTTTGACATATTTTTTTTCGCTTGCAACAAATATTTTCGCATGCGATATATTGTTTTGATGTTTGACATATTTTTTTTCGCTTGCAACAAATATTTTCGCATGCGACAAATACTATTTCGAAGATGAAAATTATTTTGTAGGCGTATGTGGAAAATATATATTTTTCGTTTATTTTATTTTAGAACAAAATTGACGTAATTTTACGTTAATATTAGGGTAAATTTGGAATAGACAAAAACTGGAAAAGAATTTACTTTTGAATGTTTGAATGTTTTTACTTCTTTTGATGTTTGACATATTTTTTTTCGCTTGCAACAAATATTTTCGCATGCGAAATATTGTTTTGATGTTCGACATATTTTTTTTTGCTTGCAACAAATATTTTCGCATGCGACAAATACTATTTCGAAGATGAAATTTGTTGGCGTATGTGGGAAATATATATTTTTCGTTTATTTTATTTTATAACAAAATTGACTTAGTTTTACGTTAATATTAGGGTAAATTTGGAACATACAAAAACTGGAAAAGAATTTACTTTTAAATGTTTGAATGTTTTTACTTCTTTTGATGTTTGACATATTTTTTTCGCTTGCAACAAATATTTTCGCACGCGACATATTGTTTTGATGTTTGGCATATTTTTTTCGCTTGCAACAAACATTTTCGCATGCGACATATTGTTTTGATGTTTGACATATTTTTTTTCGCTTGCAACAAATATTTTCGCATGCGACAAATACTACTTCGAAGAATGAAAATTATTTTGTAGGCGTATGTGGGAAATATATATTTTTCGTTTATTTTATTTTAGTACAAAATTGACGTAGTTTTACGTTAATATTAGGGTAAATTTGGAATAGACTAAAACTGGAAAAGAATTTTCTTTTGAATGTTTGAATGTTTTTACTTCTTTTGATGTTTGACATATTATTTTTCGCTTGCAACAAATATTTTCGCATGCGACATATTGTTTTGATGTTTGACATATTTTTGCCGCTTGCAACAAATATTCTCGCATGCGACATATACTATTTCGAAGAATGAAAATTATCTTGTAGGCGTATGTGGGAAATATATATTTTTCGTTTATTTGATTTTAGAACAAAATTGACGTAGTTTTACGTTAATATTAGGGTAAATTTGGAACAGAGAAAAACTGGAAAAGAATTTTCTTTTGAATGTTTGAATGTTTTTACTTCTTTTGATGTTTGACATATTTTTTTTCGCTTGCAACAAATATTTTCGCATGCGACATATTGTTTTGATGTTTGACATATTTTTTTTCGCTTGCAACAAATATTTACGCATGCGACATATTGTTTTGATGTTTGACATTTTTTTGCCGCTTGCAACAAATATTTTCGCATGCGACATATACTATTTCGAAAAATAAAAAATATTTTGTAGGCGTATGTAGGAAATATATATTTTTCGTTTATTTTATTTTATAAAAAAATTGAAGTAGTTTTACGTTAATTTTAGGGTAAATTTGGAACAGACTAAAACTGAAAAAGAATTTACTTTTGAATTAAAAACTTTTATGATTCACTTTATTATAAAGTTATTATAAAACCTTGAATTCACGGTATAAAAACACATCAATAAAACCGGGTGTTATGAGCTTATACACCGCCCGCTTATAGCTCTTCAGAAGTAACAAGCTAATGTAAACGTCATACTCTAGTAGTTGCCAAATTTATTTATATAGCAACAAACAAAAAATAATTATTTCAAATTCAAACTATTTATTTGCATCACAGACTAGTATACAATATACAAATGTATTTTTTGCATATCGATATGGAAAATCGTTCAATTGTTTCTTAGTTTTTAGCATATTAAGTGAAACACAAAATCTTGCATGCATCACTGACGTTACTTGGTATTACACCTACAAGTGACATCCATCGCTCGGGTCAGAGGGTCTGGCGTAACGCCCTTAGTTCATAAATTATTAATATATTATAGAGTTCAAGTTCTTTCAGTAATTATTCGGGCAAAGAGCAGTCCATTTTCTATAATCGAAATTGAATCTTATACATATTATCCTTTTTTTGCAGCAATATAACTAAAATGTAATTGCCAATAATCCATCCAAAGACATACTAATTGATTAGTTGACGCACTGTCTTCCTCAAGGTCCATTTCTTTGAGCAAACAATAGCAGAGCAATATCAAGAAATATATGCTCTATATAGCTAAGAAAATCTAATAATGTCATCACAACTCTATAAAACCAAACAATTTGCCTTTAATTTTTATGAAGGATTAAATTAAATTAAATCAAGGAAATGAAAATACAAAAAATAAACGAATTAAATTTAATATAATTTTATTTCGTTTTTTTAAATTAATACAATTTTAAAGAAAACTCAAACGCCTTAATAATAACATATACAATCATCCCCCGCCCCGCACAATATCAATAAATTTAAACAAAAAAAAATTATAATTTTGTATATTTTTTCCTTTCTTTAAAAATTTTATTATTCGTTTCATCATTTGATCATTTACAACTTTTATGTGTGTCGATTTATTTGAATTTACAATCATTTAGTGGGCACCCCGCTATTCTCGGGTTCGTTTGAAATCGGAAAAATGTGTTCTTAAAAAAATACCGGCAAATCATCTCGTTTTCTGTTCTGTTTTAAATTATATTATAGCGATATTCTAAGGTTCTACTTACAAAAACACATAATCAAAGATTGGATGATATATACATGGCTTAAGAATTTTCATCTTGAATTAACTCATATTTTGATAGGAAAGTTATGTGATCGTTAAATTAAATCGTAGATTTGTAGTTCTATTAATAACCTAACATTGAAAACAGATGGCTTATAACATTTTCGAATAAAATAATAATAACAAGTTTTTATCAAATCCTTCTCGTATAATGTATAACAAAAAATATTGATGAATTTTGTACTCTTTATGTGGTTTACCGCATTGCGGGAATTCATATACATATATTTACACATAGATTATAAAAATATATTAAAAATTTAATTCCCTGTTTCAAGTAAATGTGTTGAGTTTCGAATGGATAAGAAATTAAAAATCATTAATCAAATAGACACTTTCAATAATATCATTTATTAATAAATTGTCTTTCGGTTCAACTGGCGGCTCAATTTTATTTGAAATCGACAACAAATACTATAAACATCATTGATTTAATTTTCAATTTGTTTTATGAAATATATCTTTGTTTTTTTTATCAGTTTTCTTCGAATAAAAACAAATTGATTTGAATGTTTTTGATTAGAAAAAGCATGTTAAACTGTTAAACTAAGTTAATTTAAAAAAACCAAAAGATTTTTTTGATAGTCAATCATAAACATTATAATAACGAGCCACGGATATTATAAACTGTTATGTTTGAATAATTAGATCAACAGTTTTTGAATTGAAAGTTGCAATGTTAGTACATAATATGTGTATACGGGGCATTCCACGTTAATGGGAACAAACAAAAAAAATTTTCCTTCAAATTTTGGTGATTGATAGTACTTCATCAGAAACAATGTTTTTGGTTGTTTGGCCAACCCTCTTGATGTCAGTGACGGTCACAAATTTAAAACTTTTTCTAGAATGACAAACGTCTTCATAGCGTAGGCAATTTAATGTGTATGCCTTTTTAAAAAAAAATATCTGTTCCTTATCATTTTTTCCTGAATACAATAAAAATATTTCAAAATTGTGAATGTAGTTTTCTCCCTTATTTTGGGGTTTTAAGGTTTAAAATCAATTTTTAGAAATGTATTACATATTTGTTTTTAATATTTTTTTAAAAATATTTTGTTTAACTATGCACTTTAAAATTTTTCTTGTCGCGTGATGCAAGTAGTATCGATGTGAGCACTAGAGGCGCTGAAGATTAAAAACCATCTCCAAAACCAGTTTTCACGTTATATCTTGTGCTGTAAAACGAAAATTAAAGTTCAAGGAATGTATAATCAAAATATGGAGGGGCTGAAATCTCACAGCTCTGAGATATCAAGACTTCGGTCTGGGTAAAGGATTTTGATATAGTTTTCGGCAAAAAACTTTCACGAGGACAAGGTTTTTAGTTTTGGGCAGCGATGTATATCAAATATAACTCTTTGTTAAAGAACAAGTATTTTTTATATCTGTTTAAAAATTTATTACAAAACTAACACGAAACATCAATACGTTGCCGGAAAATTATAATCAAAATTCCAAAAATATTGTTAAACTAAATAAAATCAAACTTTTTCAAAATTCCAAAAATATTCTAAAAATTAGAATGAAATCAAATATTTAAACTTTTTCTAAATTCCGATTATATGCCAAAAATTCTTAAAAATTCGAACTTTTCCAAAATTCTAAAAATATTGCAAAAATTATTACAAAATCAAAAATTAAAACTTTTTCCAAAATTATAAAAATTAAAATAAAATCAAAAATTAAAAATTTTTCAAAATTCTAAAAATATTCCAAAAATTCTTACAAAATCAAAAATTAAAACTTTTGCTGAAATTCTAAAAATATTGCAAAAATTATTACAAAATAAAAATGCAAACTTTTTCAAAATCCCAAAAATATTTCAAAAACTATAACAAATTCAAAAATTTCCATGTTCAATTTCATTTTCAATTACATTTACGTCATAAAAACAGCTACATTTTTTTTTCCAAAAAATTGGCTAAAAAATAAATGATTTGACATTTTTTGACACACTTGACAACATTTTTTTTGACAAACTTATAATGCCATAATTCTCAATAATAATAATAAAATTTCAATTCAAACAAACAATTTTAGTTTTTTCCAAAAAGTTGGGTAAAAAAATAAATAAAAATCATTCTTTTGACACACTTGACAACATTTTTTTGACAAACTTATAATGCCATAATTCTCAATAATAATAATAAAACCGAAGTAGCTTCATTTCAAACAAACAATTTTTTTTTCCAAAAAATTGGGTAAAAAAATAAATAAAATCTTTCTTTTGACACACTTGACAACATTTTTTTGACAAACTTATAATGCCATAATTCTCAATAATAATAATAAAACCGAAGTAGCTTCATTTCAAACAAACAATTTTTTTTTCCAAAAAATTGGGTAAAAAAATAAATAAAAATCTTTCTTTTGACACACTTGACAACATTTTTTTGACAAACTTATAATGCAATAATCTAGTTTTTGATCTCACATACCTATCCCGACCATCAAGATTCCCCCAAATTTAATGTTCCTACTCGTAATCACTTAAAATGAACGTTTTTTAAGCCAAAAATATGAAAATTTGCTATTTTTGACACACATAATGATTTTTTTGACACACTTCCGGTACAGTTATCGAACACAGCGTCCTTTCGGACCTGCATCTTGTGAATACCTATTTTTAGAAAAAAAAATTTTTGAAATCCCTCCAGCCGTTTTCCCTGCAGTGTAGGTAATGACGGCGGCCGGCGGCCGGCCGACAGACAGACATACATTTTTTTTTTTTTTTGCTTTTTTAGAATCAGGAGGTCCTAAAACGTCGAGAAATGTCAAAAAAAGTGGGGGTAAAAATTTCACTTTGAGCTCATGAATGTAATACTTAGGTCTTTCAGACCGAAGTAATTTTAAAATAATCACGATCACTGAATCCAAATCCAGTGCCAAATTATTCAAATTCAAAATGGCGGCTTTAATATGGAGCCAATATTTTTTAAATTGATGAGATTTGCTAATCGAAAAATATATTCGTAATTTACGTAAAATTCGAAGTCGAAATTGTTATATGCAAAATTTTCCTATACATGGTGCTGTTTCCGAGAAAAAAAATCATACATCTTTAGACCTACTTGAAAACTGTGTTTTTTACCTTCAGCGCCCTCTGGTGCTCACATCGATACTATTTTCATCACGCGATAAGAATTATTTGAAAGTGCATAGCTACTTAAGATAAATTAAAAAATAAAAGTGTCATACATTTCGAAAAATTTATTTTAAACCTTATACTCCCAAAATAAGGGAGAAAACCATCCTTACAATATTTTTAATATTTTTATCGTATTCTACGGGAAAAATGCTAGGGAACAGGATATATTTTTAAAAAATTTTCATACGCATTAAATTGACTCGTTTATCGTGCAAGAAAAAATTTCAAATTTGTGAGCGTCACTGATGGCGAAATCCGAAATTGTTTTCTGATGGAGCACTTTCAATTCTCAAAATTTGGAGAAAAAAGAATTTCTGTTTGTTCCCGTTTACGTTTTTTACTTTTTGGTTTTAAATTTTTTCCTACAGAGATCGTTCAACAACGTCGGTATAGTAGCAGCCGTATTATAGCAGAATTTATAGCAAAGAATTAGATTAACTCATTTTGTTTATTAAATGTAAACAAAAATTGATATTTACAAAACATCAATGGCAAAAAGTTTTCTAATTTCAGGTTGATTTTCGTAACACTGCCCTCACCTTAAATTTGAATTGCCACAATCATTTTAATGTTTTAGACTTTAGAGAATTTAGTAGCAGTGACTTTGTTGCGTAAAATTATTTGTTTTAAATGAATTACATAATTTTGAATAAATATAGAATTTCACTACCTCAACAACTATTGATAGATTTTATTTGCTGCCCATCAAGTGGAAATACAATCGCTTTCATTTGAACTCCAAGGAGTTACCGTGAACAGCTAAGCGACCAATGTGTATTACTTTTGGCTTCGCTTTTGGAGAATTTTGAATCCGAAGTGTTACATCTGTTAACGAGATGATAATCTTGTATGGGCCTTTCCAGTCACACTGTAGTTTTGGACATTAGTCTATTGTTCTTTTAAATTATATAACCAAACAAACAATCTTTCTTTAAAACTCATATTGTCTGAAGCGATCTGTAAGTTATATCTGGCATCATCATCAATGATTTGAAATTAATTTTAGTGATTTTACGTAGTTTTAAGGTGAACATGAATTGTCTGAATTTGGTGGTGTGCTTCTTACTAAATCTAGAGGTAACTGTATCTTACATCCCATCAGTAGCATGGATGGAGTCTTCTTGCTTGACTTGTGCACTGCAGATTCATACGCCATGCAAAACAAGGCTAGAAGATGATCCCAATTTTTATGATCTTGATCAAGAAATTTGTCTGTTTGCTGCTCTCAACCATTCCTTCGTATTGTTTGCGTTTCCTTTATTCCCAAAATATTCATGACGTTTTGGAGCAACTTGGATTTAAAACTACGCCTTTGATCTGAATGAAGTTCAGAAGGTGTGCCGTAGCGACTAATCACGGTATCCAATAACTCCCGGGCTACTTCTGCTATCTGATCTGGGATGCAATACACTCGATTCACCTTATGAAGTATTCCATTACAACCATTTTTTATTTGTATCCTCTGTTGGTAGTTGTTAGCGGTCAAAGAATGTAGAGATTGACTTTTATAAAAACATATACGTGAATCTGACCTGTAAATCTCTTATTTTATCACATAAATAATATTCACAAAAAAAGCTTTGTATATAAAGAAAATTTATACTATATCAGAAATTATATAAAATAAATCAAAAAAGCTAACATTGATGAGTTGTTTTGATATTTCACTTGAAATCCATGAAAATCGTTTTCATTTTTTCTTTGTGACGTGATCATAAAAAAAAATCAACTAAGTAAAAATTTTATAATATTATTGATACAAACGCTTTTATGTTTGCTTCTTTCATTTTAATAGGCCGGAATTGAACTAAATTGGCAAATTATTAGCGAATTTCTTTATATTTAAATATTCTTACTTATAGAGATACATTCGAAATGGTCAGTGTTACAAGAACATCGACTACAATTCTCTCGAACGGCTCGCCTCTTAAATACTGTTAAAGTTTTCCCCGAGTTCTTGATTTTTGGCCTTTTCGTGCATTTTATACATCATATTTTCTACAGCATGTTTTCTATTTCTTCGATATCTTATATATTTACGGAAAAGTATTCCAGATGCACCATTTTAGTTGTTTTTACAATTATGAAGTGACCTGCAAAAACTGAGCCGTAAAGTTTTGCTAGGATGAATGGATTATATACACATTTTCCGTGCAGCATAGTTCTGTTTTCTTACCATTTGGGCTTTACCATTGCCAACATATAGTAAACCATATTTTAAGCGGCGAGATTTGTGGATAGCCTTATAACTCTTCAATAGGTTCCCTTTTCCTGATATCTTCTGCCATATTAATCGTTCTTGCACTCTGCACCATTGTTTCACGAACGATAATGCTTAATTTAAGTCCTGTGAAACTTACAATTCTTCTAAGCATATATCTTCTTCTGTTGCTTGAATAGTATTGAATTGGCGCTGTTCCATTTGTTTGGCTTCTTTTCCATTGCAATGCAGGACGTCTATATAAGACATCGGTATTGTCATATGTATTCGATCGGCACGGTACCAAATTTCAAAATTGTACTGCTGTAATCGTTCTATCCATCTTGCAAGCTTTCCATCTGGGTTCATAAATTTCTTAAACCCCTTTCCTCATAGAGGTACACATATGCAAATGCTCGATTGATTTAATAACGGCCATTTTGCATCTTTCTTTGTAGTACCAAAACTTTTTTCAGGCTCATTTAATGAATTGCTGAAGCAGGCAATAACCACTTCTTTCTGTCAGAAATGCCAAAACAGAAGATGAAGCTAGTGCATCTCTTAATCGGGTAAATGCTTCTTCTTAGTGATCTCCCTACTCAAATTTGACGTTCTCTTCAGTAAAACAGTGCAAAGGTTTAGCTGTTACTGAGAATCTTTTTACAAATTTCCTGCATTATGTATATAGGTCAATAAATCTGGGGTAATCAATTTCGCTATTGGCAGTCGACGGTTTGTACATCAATATTGTGTTTAGTAAGAGAAGTTTTGCCCATCCATGCCCATGTGAAATTCCAATAGTAGTTTGAATAGAAACTTTTTTATGTTTGTCGATGTTTTCGACGGCTCTATTCACTAATTTAACTAAATGGTTCAGTACATCAAAAATGTCTTGACCCTGTGATTAAATTTGGATTTATCTACTCCATTCACCGAAATCCTACTCATTACTTTTAGAATTTTCTATCTCGGTGCCATAAAAAAGAGTGACTAGAATGTCCAAAACATTCTCTACTCTCACGGAGGATTTGAAGGAACGCTTGGTGTCTTCTGGCCTTCTGTCCTCAACAAACGGGATATATAATCTGGAGATTCAGCTGGTTCTTGATGGACTAAAATTTTCACTGTTATTTACTAAAATTGGAACTTTGGTTTTATATACCTGGCGGGTCAATTCTTCTAAATCAAATTTGGAAAAATGTATGAGTAGAAAATCGGATTCCAGTAGACCTCCAGCTAGAAGTGTTGAATACTGCACTCTTGTAGTTGCAATATGTAGGAGCTCTTTGACATGTTACAATAGCTCTTAATACCACATTGTTTAAAAATAACGTTACGTCGCGGTTGTATTGATTCCCATATTTGTCTGCTTAAAATTGTGGCAGTAGTTCCAGTATCGGAAAAAATAACACATTTGGTTCGCTACTTTAGTTGCTATCATTAGCATTTTTCGTCCAAACTTATGTTGCAATTTGACGAAAATTTTGTGGACGTTATTTTGTGTAAACAATCTCGTATTAGCAGCTAATTCAGTTAGCAAATAAGGAGGACATTCAACAACAGGTAATGCATTTAAACCGTTAAACTTCTCTGAACATCTTCTTCGTCCTTTTTCTAGCCTTGATTCAGCTGCTTCTTCCTTATTGACAACTTCAGTAGCTCAGACAAGTCGGCGGTGTGCTCGTGTAGCCATTCGAGTAATTTGGAACTCAATAAATTTTGTGAGTACGTCGCATACATATTGAGAGTTTGTCATCCGAATAAGACCTTCTACATCAAAATCGACGATATCATCAATGAAGTCCATCATTTCTACGCGATCCTGTGATTTGATTTGCTATACCAACTAGTTTCTGTAGCGTTCTCTGGTGTAACTTTTCCAGTTAGTTGTTTTTAGTGCTATTTTGGTGTTCCCGAGTTGTTATTTCTTCTACCAACCTTTGATTTAAAACTTGTTCCTGTTTTAGCAGTAGATCATCAAACATAGTTCTTACTTACGACGGAGTTCTTCTTTAATTGTTTGCCCTAAGAACTCGTGTTGTTGGCTTAAATTCTATTTAATAATTCGACCTAGATCATATTTGCTTGATCAAAGCAGTAAGATCAGCTAAACTATAACATTAGTCATTTTCCTCTATTTCTCACACTAAGTGGTTTCCAACAAATCCTACTTCTGACACCAATGTTGTTTATTTTTGGCTCTGCATAGAACTCAAAAAATAAAAGAAAAGTTTTATTAATCATTTTAATTCAAGCTTTAATAAATTATTCCAAAAGCATAAATTTATTGACACCCAAAATTGCAAGCTCACAATTCTCTTTTTGACAAAAAGCCTTTTGAAGTTCAGGATCAAGTGAAATCATCACCTGAAATTGCTTTCTCATATCCTGCATTTTCTCTTTCTTCTTTTTCTTTAATGTTGCGACGTCATCTTACGGTTGTAAGTTAATTCCCACAGAGATCGTTATAAAAGGTCGGTATAGTAGCAGCCGTATTATAGCAGAACTTATAACACAAAATTAAATTAACTCTTATTTTTTATTAAATATAAACAAAAGTTGACAGCTATAAAACAGCAATGAAAATTTTTTGTCATTTTTCATTTCTTTATATATTTTTTATGAATTATACGTTGCCTACTGTGATATCAGTTAATTGTTTCAAAATTAGACTGAGAATTTTTAATATCCCAGTTAGCCAGACGTATAAATATATTTTGTTAGTAGCATAATTCAAATGTTATTGGTGAAATTGAATGATGTCATTACATTTTAGAGAATTTTACTTCGGTCTGAAAGACCTAAGTATTACATTCAGGAGCCAAAAGTGAAATTCTTACCCACACTTTTTTGGTATTTCTAGACGTTTTAGGACCTACTGATTCTAGAAAAGCAAAACTGTATGCCGGCCGGCCGGCCGGCCGTCATTACCTACACTGCAGGGAAAACCGCTGGAGGGATTTCAAAAATTATCTAAAATAGGTATACTCAAGGGACAGGTCCGAAAGGACGCTGTGTTCGATAACTGTACCGGAAGTGTTTCAAAAAATCATTAAGTGTGTCAAACACAGCAAATTTTCATATTTTTGGCTTAAAAAACGTTCATTTTAAGTGATTACGAGTAAGAACATTGAAGTTGGAGAAATCTTGAAGGTCGGGATTGGTATGTGAGACCAAAATCTAGATTATTGATTATAAGTTTGTGAAAAAATGTTGTCAAGTGTGTCAAAAGAAAGATTTTTATTTACTTTTTTACCCAATTTTTTTTAAAAAAATAAAATTAATAATTTGTATGACATGAAATTATATTATTTTTATAGAGAATTATGATATTATAAGTTTGTCAAAAAAATAATGTCAAGCGTGTTAAAAAATGATTTCATTTATTTTTTAGTCAATTTTTTGGAAAAAGAAATGCAGCTGTTTTTATGACGTAAATGTAATTGAAAATGAAATTGGACATGCAAATTTTTGAATTTGTTATAGTTTTTGAAATAATTGTAATGAAGCGCTGATTCATTGGTGAACCAATGAAATCGGCATAGCAGGTCGCGTACCAAGCGAGATTTATTTATAGTCCCTTATGACTAGCTTCAACCATGGGATCGAGTAGGAAACCCTGCTACTTCAGCACAAATAACAAAATGTACGCAAAATACATGATATATACGGAAATGAAAAAAAAAAACAAGTGCAAGAGTTCGGCGACTCCGGCGACCCCCTAGGTGAAAGAACCGCGATCAGTTTTCTTATAATTTTTAGTTGGTGAATCTTGCAAACATTTGTGTTTACTTTATACCCCGTCCTATAAATGATTTGTAAATACTATTATGCATATAACTTGTAAATACTAGATTTTATAACTGGTGGTGAATATAACAAAATGTTTAATAATACAGAACCAAATTTTTAATTCGGTTGTACAAGATGGAATACGCTTAGTAGATAATAAAAATTTAACAACACCAAAAAGTTTGATTTTGCTTATCAAAAAAAAAAAAGCAAAACTTCTTTTCATCAACAACGAACATTAAACCCCATGGCAGTACTAACCCTTTAAGCGTTAACGATGATATACATTCGTTAGCTGGTTGGAATTTATCAGCAATGTATGAAAATAGTTTGAGTGCAATTCCCCTGTTGAATAACAAAAAAACAATCCGAAGGTGCACGTCACATCGATAAATCCATGATTGCAATTAAAAGTAATCCTGATAGAATGCTAACAACAATACGTGATTTCAACATACCTTTGACATTGTTGCCAACACTTATACCCACCTTAAAAGAATGTATCGATCTTTTAAATGTTATTCGCTTAAAATGTGCACGCCTAGACGGAAAATTGCTTGATTTAGAATATTTACTAGACGTATTAGAACTTCAAGAAAGACAATTAGATCATCGTCTTGGAATGGCAATGTACCCAAAAAAAAACCAGGTGAACTAGAAAAAATACGAGGGGAATTATCTTTACAACGTGCTGCTAAGGTTAAGAAAAGAAACCAACTTAATTAAAGAAAAAATACCACACGAACGTCATATGGTGTTTCAGGATGTTTTCCAAAATGATTTAAAAGCATGAAAAGACAACGGAACTAGAGAAAAAAAATTGCACCTAAAACTGTTCTAGTGAAAAATAACATTAGGTTACCAACTGGTTTCCAAAAGAACTGGACTATTTTCTCAATGAAAATTAAAGCTTGATTTTATGAAAATTTAAATTTTGTATGTAGGTAAAAATCTGGTTGAACGGTATTATAAACAAATATTAAAATGTTGTTAACTGTAATCAACTTTACTGTTGAGTATCATTGATAAATACATCGTACAGGACGTTTTAATTCAATGGATATAAGAATTTGCCTAGCGTACCTTTTACTATAAAATTTGTAATTATTTATAATAATAATATAGACAAAATAAAACAGGTTAGTTCAGTCTCTACTCCATGACTCTCGCTGACTTATACGACCCCCCTTAATTGAGTTGTTATTATTTCTTTAAAATACCCCCCCCCCCCCCCCCCCATCATGCAGTGGTTCGGATGACGACAATGATTCAATCAATCTTTAATGGTCAGCATGCAACAATAAAAACAAAATTGGTTATCTGGATACGCTTTTAATTCTTCCGTTAATTCCAGTGGTGATTTTGATTCAGTTGAACACGATGGCGCTTGTAAGGGTGCTAGTGCCTCCAAGGTTTCAAGATGCCGATTGCTCGAAGATGTCCCGTTAGTCAATTAATGATTTTCACCAATGAATTACATCCACGTTCAACGGTTGGGTTTGATAAAAATTGATTTACGATTTTTGTTTAATCATATGAACCATTAATTTGTGCTATGTTTGGTTGGCAATAGATTGACCACAACTACGATTTATTTAATTTATGTTTACTTTATTTGACATGTGGATTTTCGTTTTTCTTTATATCATTAACAAATAACGGGTACAACCAGTTATCAACTAACAATAATCTTATATTATTCACTAAGTGCACAATTTGACAATACACTGACCTCAATTCCGTTGGTATGCGGTATTGTACGATATTTGGTTATATAACATTAGTTGTAACTGATACACAAATTTTTTTTATTGGCTGAAGCTAATCCTATTGAAATTGTCTAATTGCACAAATTACACCATATTTAATTTTTAGAAGGTAATAATAAATCAATTTTCTGTTTGGCTAATTGTTTCATTACTTTACTTATTCTACGTTAAAAAATTTTACTACTTATTTGCCAGCCATGCAATACAAAAAAAAACACAAAAGATGGCTGTCGGAAAACACAAACAACAAGTCTGTGTTTTTTTTTCAGAACAAAAATAATGAATCATCTACGAGTCACAATAGACTAGAATAAATAAGAAATAAGAGAGCGAAGCTGATTGTCAGCTCTTATTTATATCCGATAAATAACGAAAATGATAAGGTAGTTTTTTTTGTTTTTTTGTTTTAGGAAAATTTGATGTTTGGTAAATCGTTAGCCATTATACCCATTAAGAAATACGGACGGCTAGTTTGTAATAGAAAGTGGAAAAAAATTTCAAAAAAGACATTATTTACGAAACAATTGAACGAATTATTTATGTAAATAACATAAGTGAGAATAAAGAACCGTTTTTATAATAATTGTACAGTGATCAAGGATTACAAATCAAACATAGGAAACTACCGGGCGGGATGTTATTAATTTATAGCGATTGATTGTAGAAAATATATATTAATTAGCGGAACTACGGGTTAATGTATATCAATTCTTTAAAAGGTGATTAACGATCAAAGTTTGAACAAATAGTGTTTCAATGGAAAAAACAACACAAACGTTTTAGAATAACAAATTTTATAGCGATTAATGACCATATATTGGGCAAAAGAAACTGCATTGGAATAATATTACACAACTATTTTTCTGGTACTGAATTGGTGTGGTGGAAACTATAACAAATGATGACCATGAATTGAGTACAAGACCATGTGTACAGGACAGAATGAAAAACGACTTTGAAAACTTACGCGAATACAATTCTGATACGTATGAGGAATTAGTGTATGTCTAAATCCGGGATTGTATATAACTGCGTCATCGTTCACCAGGCTACGACATAACATATTTTTGGAATTTTGAAAAAAGTTTGTATTTTTGATTTAGTAATAATTTTTGCAATATTTTTAGAATTTTGGAAAATTTTAAATTTTTGATTTTATTATAATTGTTGGAATTTTGAAAAAAAAATTTCAATTTTTGATTTTGTAATAATTTTTGCAATATTTTTAGAATTTTGGAAAAAGTTTTAATTTTTAAGAATTTTTGGAATATTATTGGAATTTAGAAAAAGTTTAAATATTAGATTTTATTCTAATTTTTGGGAATATTTTTGGAGTTTTGAAAAAAGTTTAATTTTATTTAATTTTTACAATATTTTTGAATTTTGAAAGAAATATAAATTTGTGATTTTGTAATATTTTCTCGAAACGCTAAATGGAGAGGTTTTTGATTAGTTTGCTGAGTGTATCATCTTTTCACTAAATTATGTTAATTTATGATCTGTTATAATTTTACGGCAACGTATTGATGTTTCGTGTTAATTTTGTTATAAATTTCTAAACAGAGATAAAAAAATACTTGTACTTTAACAAAGAGTTATGTTTGATATACATCGCTGCCCAAAACTAAAAACAATGTCCTCATAAAAGTTTTTTGCCGAAAACTGTATCAAAATCCTTAACCCAGACCGAAGTCTTGATATCTCAGAGTTGTGAGATTTCAGCCCCTCCACATATTCATTGGTTTAAATTAAAATAAAAGTAAGGCAAAAAAATTTCAATCTAATTTTGAAATATTTAACTGATATCACAGTAGGCCAACGTATAATTCATAAAAAATATATTAAGAAATGAAAAATGGCAAAACATTTTCAAACGAAATCCTCTCGTTCGTTGATAAATTCTCATAATTTTTTGAAAAATTCCTCAAGCAAGTGGTATTGATAAAAGCCCTCAGAAGACGGCCTTGTGTTTTCGAAATATACTCGTTTTCGAAATTTTTGGCAAAAAATTATTTCGAATAATCACAGCACTTGGGGAAATTACAACTGAAAGCTGTAAAGTTTTATAAACATTTTGTAGCATCTACTTAAATTTTAAAGATTCTATTAAAGATAGCTGATGTTGCTACAACGAAAAAATTTTGAAGTTTTGTAGTGCCATCTGACTGACTTTGCATGGTTTAGTAATTGCAAACATATTTCCACTCCAGCTTGATCCATTGTAGTGTTTATGTAGTATGCACTTATTTTCAATAAATTTAACCTTAAGTTCCTAGGATTCCAAGCAGATTTCTGTCTGCTTGGGACATTTTAGATAATTGTTCCGTGATCGACATGAAATGGTACGCTTCTATTGGGTCATTTTTTTTGCTCTGTACATTCTTTTTCTTTTATAAAAAGATCTAATAGAAATTTATACTCGATGGCAAAACCAAGCTCTTTGTATTGCACCATTTAACCAAAATTTGGGGGAATTTTCATTCCACAACTGGGGGTATTTTCATTCTACGCAACTTAAACTAATACTTCCACGAATGAAAATTGAGTTTTCAATCTATCTGTTTATACTACCTTCAAATTACTATACAAATCAAATTAAAACCAACTGAAAATCAATTTCGTTTTTACAAGTTTGTTCTTAGTTTTTTAATTTAAATTCTGTTTATTTATTTAATTTATTTATTTAGTTTTAAATTGATTTTCTTTAAAAAAACAGAAACATGAAATAGTTTTGTTTTTATTTCCAGTAAATAAATATTTGTTACACGTAAATTGCTTTTCAGTTTTCATAAGGAATCAAAATCAAAATTTGATGTTAATGTACAAATTGAATATTATGATTGTTGAAAATGAAGTGCAGAACAAAAATATTGGAAATGTTCTGGTTCAGTGGAAATTAGAAAGATTATCAATGATTTTAAGTAAGATTTCGGACAATCTTTTTGGTTTAAAATTCGGCATGCATGATAAAACGATTAAAAATGAATCGGAACATTCGATAGTATGACATAAACATATATTAACAAGCAATGAATAGCAATTCCTGTTCAATGAAGAAGATTATATCATTTTAAAAATATTATAATTCAAAAAAAAAAAATTTTTATTCGCCTACGTATTAAAGTGTTACTTTATTACTGTGATTTCCGACCTTAAAGTGCCACTTTTCAACCATATATTTTGTTGTCATAGCTACGCCCAAAAAAATAAAAAAACATTTGTGTTTGTTTAAATTCTATAAAAAATAGAAATTTTTATCAAAGCAACCCTTAAATTCAAAATTTCATTATCCAATTACAATAGTTGTTATCATTTGTTGTCATAGTTATACAATAATTTGGAAAAAATAACCAATATTTTGTTTTCAAAATTTATGCAAATTTATAATTTTGATTTAGATAAACAATTTTTTTAAAAATGTTTTGCTTAAGGCGAATAAAAAATAGTATATGACGCACGGACGTAAGCTATTTTGGATTTAATTTGGGTGCAAATCTCAGCTAGCTCCTCGATTTGCAAACTCCACATTCGTCCAAAATCTTTAGCTTTACGTCCTAGCATCACAATGTACTATTTTAATTTACACGTACGTTTATTCTCATCGCAACCATTTTCTTTTGTAATTTATTTTTAGATCATAAAATAAATTAAGTGCTTTGTTTGCTTTAATATACTAAAAATCTGAAACTTATTTTAAGAAAAAAATGTTTATTTAATATTTTTTGGTCGAGGAATTAAAAAGATTAATAAAAACAATAAAAAAAAATATACACTTTTAAAAAATAATTTTATATTTTTAATATGGAATACGAAGAAAAAAAGTCCCAGATATTCTTTACGACATCTTTAGTTGTTAAATTTTTCCTTGTTCGCTTTTATATCTTTAAAAATAAATTTTAATTTTTCATAAATGTCAATATACTATAAAAATATTATTTATTATAAATAAATTTAAATGTTTATTTTTATCGTTATTTAATTAAACCAAAATGCTTGTCGTTATTTTTAATGAGTTTAAATTATAAAATTATAGTAGTAGTTCTTTAAGTTTTCTTGATTAGATTTTTTTTCTGTAGAAAATACAGTAAATTTTTTTATTAATATAAAAACATAATTTAATTAAGGTTTTTAATTTCTTGTTTTATTGTTTCAGCTCTCGGAAATTCTATCAAAACTTTTTGAAATTTGTAACACTAAATTTTTGAGATCGATTTTTTTTCTGAACGGCAAACTTTTCACGAATGGTAAACTCCAGGCGCGGCTCTTAGCTAATGCAACTTATAATAAGATATAATTTTGCTTTCATTATTCTTGTTTATCACTGGTAAAGGAATGAACTATAGTGACATACTTGCTTACTTAATTTTAACATAAAAAAAACATAGATCTGACTATTATAAAAAAAATGATAATCAAAATGAAAGTCAAATCAAACAAACACACGACCAAACATAAAAACAAATCAAAAAATTGAAAATAAATAGTTACAATGAATTTGAAATAAAATGTACACTTATTTTACAATTAGAAATAATTAGAGCACCCAAAATGAGGGTCAGTAGTTATAATTGAAAATAAATAACAAAATTAATTTTAAGTCTAAGCTTGCTAAATCCTGAAATAAAGGACAAAACAAAATTTAACCAGAAAAATACATTTTTGTTTTGTTTTTCATAAAAAATTTTACAAAACAATTATTAACAAAGAATTGTAAGGTTGTAGCATTTAATATTTCTTGGTAGTATTTCTAAATTTAAAGCTTTACTTGATGTAAATAAAGACTTATTTATTGATTAATTTTATATTTATTATCATTAAGATCAATATTAATATACGATATTAAATATTTTTCTTTAAAATGAATTTTCAAACGTGAAGTCAGTTTTAGTTAAGTTATTAGTTTCACTAAAACAAATCAAAAAACACCTCCGATTATTGACTTCACAAAATTTTTTATTTTCAAAAAACAAAAAACAAATTTAAAGATTTATTTATTTATTTTTTAAAAAATTTGCAGTATGCATTTCGGAATTATCCATCTTCAGCTGCTGTCGTTTTTGCAACAGCAAAACGTAGTTTTTTTTCGTAGTTCGTACTATCAATTGAGTTTTTTTTATTAAAACGTATAAAGAAAAACACACAAATCAAATATGACAAACACAATTTTTTTTATTTTACTAAAAAATACAACAGAATCTTTACTTACACACTACACTTAAACCGAAAAAAAGAAATCAAATTCAATAAAAAAAAAACAAAGTATAAATCAAAAAAGATGATTACAATTTACAATTTATCTCACTATCTTTTAATATTTATTTTATATTTAATATTTATTTAGCGTGACGATGACTCGAACATATAAATTTTACCTAATACAACATCGCACAACGCGCCTAAAGAAGTTTTCACTTAAAAAATGGTACAACAATAACCAACAGAAAAAAGAAAAATAAAATAATCAAACAACAACAAAAAGTATAAAAAACAGAATAGCCACTTTACATTCTAAATGATTTAGCATACTTAGTTTGATAGCAGCATAAAAGCAAATTTGAAAATAAATTCATTTAAAACGATTTATTTTATTTGATCAACTGAAGAGTTTTCAAAACTATTTTTATCAATTTAAATTATAATATTTATTTTATTACGGGTCGAAAAAGAAGTTTTATTCCTTAAAATCATTTAGTAAACAAACAAAAAAGTATTTGACACTGATGGTGAATTCTTTTCGACTATACCGAACAAGTTCCAACACCGAATTATCGAATTTTTCTTTTAAAAACTGAAGAAAATATTGAGATGTCGTAAAAATCACCTGAGTGCATTCTAAATTTTGACGACAATAGAAATAACCTTTAAAAACTACACGTTCGATAAATTTAAATATCATAAATTGTCCGCAGACTTAAACTGTGTTTAAATCAATCTCTTGTAATGAAGATGTCAACTCATATTTACTCGATAGTAGTTTTTATTTTCTTATTTTATTTCACGGGAATAAAATTATGGAAAATAGTGATGGGAAAACCAATATTTTATTATTTTTAACATTTCCTGCCAAAAAAATAATTAATTTTCTTGATAATATCGAAATAATAATAAGACAGTACCAATAACTTTAAAAAACTGCATTATCGATCAATTTAAAATTCGTAAGAAGAAATTTTTATTATTTTTATGAATTCATGAATAAAAAAACAAAAATTTTAATGGTATTTAATAAAAACTAAAAAAAACAATGAAAGAATTGAACTCTCGACCAATAGAACCTCAGTCGACCGCGATATCCCTATTGCAATTTAAAACGTTACGACCAAATATAGGTATTTTACATTTAAAATATTTATTTAGCATGACGATAATTTGAATATATAAATTTATCCCCATACAAAATCGCACAACGCGCCTAAAGATGTTTTCACTTCAAAAAACCATTACGATTCTAATGACCATAGTCAATTGTGCCATAGTCAATAGAGCCCCCTCTACAAACGGCATGTCAAATCTCACTGGTGTAGCCCCTAACGACCAAATTCTACAGAACAGATTCTTCCACCCTTACAAGACACAACCGTAACTATCAGAATGTGGCCTGAATGACCGAATTCTACCGACCCAGATATGGTTCCTCTACATAAAAATAAACTATTGTAAACCAACCACTAATCCCCCACGGCCATAGTTATGCTATTGTAAATTATAAAAGTTAAAAAAATGGATTAGATATTGAAAAGGGGTAAAGCTCCAACCAAAAAAATTAAATTAGGTCCTCACTTCACTTCATTGAAGAAGTTAATGGTGTTGACGAATGGTACTACTGCCATGTACTCCATGGTGTTATCTCAATAGTGATCACTCCTCCCCACCAAAGACCCCTTTCGAAGTGCAGTGGGAAACTAATGGGTCAGTCGATCGCATATCCATAATGGACATAGATGACCTATGAACAACTGTAATGTTAAGCGGTGAAGCCCCATGGATGGATTTTTTGGCCTACCATTTGAAGAAAATTTATCTTAAAGCCCTATCGGTAGAAGTTGTGTCTTCTCCTTCCCGTTGAAGTTGTTTATCTTCTATCAGTTGCGTGTGGCCCTCCTGAGCTTCCTAGACAGGAACCTGAAGTAGCTGTTCTAATTCTTGGTCTGGTACGACCAGAAGCCCAGGCGTACTGACCACAACTGATCCGATGTACTCCACTAACTACTCTTGCCTTTTTATCGTTGCGGAGTTTCGCAACGTTGCTACCCTCTTTTAACCAACAGTATTTTGATATAAAACTTCAAAAAAAATTATATTTTAATAAAAAACACATACACAAAATTTATGTTTAAATAAATAGAATTACAGTCAAACTTCCATAAATCGAACTTCCATTATTCGAATTTCTCTATAAATTCGTATTTATATTTTGCAATAGCACCAAACATATCTTTTATGAGTAAATTTATCTCCATAAATCGAATTTCTTTAATTCAAATTTCTCTATAAGTCGAATTAAAAATGTCGAAAATACTAAAAAAATACGAAAAACAAAATAAATATAAGAAACGGCATATTTTTTCGAACTTGTTATCTCTTGTTGTGTTTTTGTTTTTATATGACGTTGATCTAAGAGTATATAAGACTAAAAAGCGGGTAAAACAGTGTAAGTACGACACAATTGACAGAGCGATTCTTGCTTGGTTGGAACAAGCAAGAAATAAGAACTTACCAGTGGGTGGTTCTTTAATTAGTCAGAAAGCTTTTTAATTTGCAAATAATGTGGTTTTTAGGATTGTCAGTGGAGAAAGTGCTTCAGTTAGCACCAGCACATATTTAAGCTGGAAAAACGATGTTTTTTCACAGCTTATAAAAAATTTCAAACCACGAAACATTTTTAATTGTGATGAGACTTGATTATTTTTACAATGGCTGTAATAAAACTTTTGCTATCAAGGGTGATAAATGCACCGATGGCAAACGAAGCGAAAATAGACTTACAATTGCCTGTTGGGAACTAACATGACAGGATCGGAAAAACTAAAACTGCTTATTACTGGAAAAAGTAAAAACCTACGATCATTCCATGGAATTAAATCACTAGGAGTTAAGTATTGTTTCAATCAAAAGGCATGGATGACGAGTGCTAAATGGGAAGATTGGTTGACGAAATATTTGATCAACAAAACAGAAAAAATTATTGATAAAAATTATAGAAAAATGGTCGACAATTGCCCATCACACCCCAAAGAAATTGAAACCAAGCTTCGGTTTGTAAGAGTCGAATATTTACCTCCAAATGCAACATCTGAACTTCAACCAATGGGCATATGGGAATAAAAAACCGCCTAAAAGCTCACTACAGGAAAATAATTTTAAATCTCGTCTTAAACAGATTAGAGGATAACAAATCGACAGCTATCAGCATACTAGATGCTGTAAGATCAATTTCATCAGCTTGGGCTGTTGACGTAACAGAAAACACAATTAGAAATTGTTTCCGCAATGGCGGATTTGTTGAAGATGTCGTGTGGGATGAGGAAGATTCATTATCATTACTAGATATAAGGAGACGAGCCCAAGAAATACACTTAGAGCTGGATGGATATATTTCTGTATACAACGAATGGAAAACAAAAACCAATCAACTATTAATTTGTCTGCAGAAGAATACCTTAATTTTGACGATGATATTTGGGTGACTGAATATCTCGACGATGAAGCAATTTTGACACTTTCAGTGCTGTATTATACAGCATTTTTACTGCTTGTACAGCATCAGCATCCGTCCAGCAAAATGCACAGCATTTATAAAGTTTGTCCAGCCAACCTAAATTTGTCGTTTTGTTTGTTGTGCATTTTTTTCTGAGATAATTAGATGCGTTCAGAAAATAGATCATAATGTTTAGTGGGTACAGCAAGTAATAAGTAGTCAGTGTCAGTTAGAAGTATAAATATCAAATCTCATTTTTACAAAGTAATGCGGTTTGTATTGTTGTGGTTTTATATAATTAATATAATTAATAATAAAATAAGATGTCGATGAGCGTTTTGCAAGTAATTATATATATGAGGCATTCCACGTGAACGGAAACAACTAAAAATTTGTTTTTGCCCAAATTTTGGGTACTCCATTAGAATACGATTTCGTAATTTTTTTAGATTTTTTGGCCAGCCCCTTTGCCGTCGGTGACATTCACAAATTTGAAATTTTTTCCTGAACGACAAACGTCTCCATTTTGTACGCAGTTAATGCGTATAAACGTTTTTTTAAAAATTATTAGTTCATTAGCATTTTCCGTAGAATACGATAATAGTAGTTTATGTAACAAGTACGCAAAACATGGTTTTAGCGGACGAATCGCAATGTTTAGAATTTTTTTTCTAATTTATTGCTTAATTTGTATTCTTGCGTACCTAAAATTTGATTTTTGAACAAAACTTATTCAAGCAATTATGATTATAATTTGAAAATAATTATAATATAAAATGAAAACAAATTTTGAATCCGCTAAAGTGTTGTCATAACGACTTTAAGTACTAGGCCGCTAAAATACAATTTTGCGGACTCTAAACAGTTCTAAAAGTGATCATTTTTCAGAGCTAATACTAAAAAAATATTTAAAAAATTTTTGAGGGTAGTTTTCTCCCTTATTTTGAGGTTGACAGCAGCCGGCCGGCCTACAGACAGACATACATTTTTTTTTTGCTTTTTTAGAAAAAGTAGGTCCTAAAACGTCGAGAAATGCCAAAAAAAGTGTGGGTAAGAATTTCACTTTGAGCTCATGAATGTGATACTTAGGTCTTTCAGACCGAAGTAATTTTTAAGTCTGATTTGCTTCTCACTCACTATACAATCCAAATTTAGATATTCTTATTGCAGTAGACGTATTCAGTACAGAAATTGGAGCCTATATTTACCATAGATTGCCAGATAAATTGGAAAAAGCAATCAGCCATGCTTCGAGAGCTCTCATATAGGCAGAGAGAAATTGCTTTAGTCTAGGTTTAATCTTAATTTAATTTATGGTCAAACATACAGATCTACACAGATTGACTAAAATGGTCTTGGTTTAATTTATGGTCAAACATACAGATCTATACAGATTGACCAAAAATCACTGTTAGCCAATTGCGGTTCAAAAAAATGATACCAATCAGACCGCAAACAGATTACAAAGACGGATTTTTGCACTACTACTTTATAATTTTAACCTTGAGTTTATTTCTATAAAAGATTTTGGACATGCAGTCATACTTTCAAGATTGACGCCAAAAATCACTGACGCTTTTGACGCCAATTTCAAACGTCAAAAATCACTTTTATTCATCAATGAATATCTTATGTTTGGGGAAATTACAATAATGCCTGATGTTTTCTCCAAAATTAAGTTCTTTAACAATATACAAAGGACATGAAGGCATGGAGCAATGAAATCGATTCGCATACTCGTGTA